>JACXSJ010001025.1:0-115892 GCA_014851325.1 Pentalonia nigronervosa | reverse complement strand
CGCCAATTCAGGCGCGGGGCCCTGTGCAGCTGCTCCTTCTGCCCCGCCTTTCCGCCGGCAATGCTACGCAGTATATTTGAGTCTTAAATCATATTATACAATTGTATAGTATAATATTATAATCTGTGGTTTGAGCTCTCATCGGGTAAACAGAGCTCCCGGTAGCAGTCACAACTGTTGTAATTTTTTCGGCCCACTATCATAAACATGGTATACGGTGATATGAAATGTTGAAATTATCAAAGTGTATAGATATAATATTATCTATAAACTTTGGAAATTACTGATAAATTATTAAAAGTGATAACCACGAATTAAGATATACGTAGTGATAACTAAAAAATTTTCAAAAGTTATTATTTATATTATCTTAAATCCTTGTTATTCTTTGTTAGAGCTTAAGGATTAACAGTAAGTCAACAAAACGTTTTTATTTGAAGTATTACAATAATTTCAAATTTTTATACTGAATCCAAATATAATATATTTATTATTATTTAATTACATTAATTGGTTTACTTATAGTTTTTAAGGATTACAAAGTATCCCGGTCTAAATAACTATAGAAATAAAATGGTAAGTTTTATAATCAAACATTACATTTTTTATTGGATTAAATTTATACTTAAATATAATTGTATGCAATTTGATGTACAAACTTGTTCTATTCATTTATATGCGTTTACAACTTGTCAATAACAATATCTTGGTAATTATAAACATGTTAATTCATATGAAGATAATGACTAAGTTGTCAATATGAAATATTAACCGAAAAAAAATATACATAATCAATAAAATGATGTATATTCTGTTCATAGTCAATTTTATATTGATGTTTTATTGATTAGTTCTGCTAATATGAAATATTCTCACACTAACATTATTACATAATATTACATATTATTTTTAATTATATTGATTTATTTATTTTTGGTTTAATTCTAGTTACAAAAAGATGTGAAATTGAGTAATACAAACAAGGCATGGGTATTAAAAAAACACATAGATTTCTTACAATCATTTGGCAAAGAAAGACATCAATATGTAAATATTTATATTCTGTATTTTAACTCAAATTATTGATTTCAACATGTTAAAGAAAAATATTTTTTTAATTTTTCAGGAAAGTAGTATGATGGAATTTCTTCGTATGTCTGGTATGTATTGGGGCTTAACTGCATTATATTTGATCAATGATGGAAAAATACCAAAGGAAGATGAGATATTTGAATACATTAAAAGTTGTGAACATAGTTGTGGCGGATATTCACCAGCTCCTGGTCATGATCCACATTTATTGTATACACTCAGCGCAGTTCAAGTTAGTATTATTTAAAATTATGCTACGCCTGCATGCGTTGTCTTCATTTTATAAACACATAGCATAGCAAGTTGTACATTCTGAATAATCCATTTAACTGTGTTATGTTTAATATAAGAGTGACTTTACTTATTATCAAATTTAGAATTAAGAATACTATCTGGTGCAACAATGCCCAACTTGTGGTATGCAAAGATATTTTTTGATTAGAAAAAAAAATTCATACATTATGTTTGTCGTTTGTCAAATAAGTATAAAAAAAGGTTGTTAGGTCAATTGGTACATGACTAATTTCAAAATATGTGAGAGGTATCCAGATATAAAAAAGTTTGAAACCTCTGATCTAATGTATTTCATAGGTTTTTTTTTACATTTTAATTTTAAAGCAAATTATGAACATTATATTTGTGTATATTATTTATAAGTTATTTTTTTTTTCACAGATTGCTTGTCTGCTTAATCGAGAATTGGAATTACCTATTGAAAAGATTGTGTTATATGTATCTAAACTTCAACAAGATGATGGCAGTTTTACTGGAGATAAATGGGGAGAAATAGATACTCGTTATTCATTTTGTGCATTAGCATGTTTATCACTTTTAGTAATAATACGTTAAATAATACTTAATAACTAACTATTCAGTTGTGTTTGATAAATTAATATTTTTTTAGGGTAAACATAATGAAATTAATATGGTTAAAGCTGTAGAGTTTATAAAAAGTTGCCAAAATTTTGATGGGGGTTTTGGATCACGACCTGGAGCTGAAAGTCATGGTGGCTTAATTTATTGTTGTGTTGGATCATTATCCATTGCTGGTAACTAAGAAAAAATAATTGTAAATAACTTTTCTACTATATACCATTTTGATATATTATATTATATTATTTTCCGTTTTTTATAAACACATTCTTTTGTAAAATTAGTTAGGTTATTTTATTAAGTTTATTGAGTTTTTTTTTTATCTTTTGTCTTTTATACTTCTCATATAATATGATTTAATAATATCAAATATTTAGAATATATTATTCCAAGCATGAACAAACATAAATAAAAAAAGATAATAACAGAGACTGTGAATTGAAAACATTTAAAATCTTAAAAATTGCTTTGTACAATAATATGTACCACTTTTAACTTTACAATACTTAAATAAAAACAGTAAATAGTAAATAGTTAAATATAAAAAAGTGTAAGAAAAATTGTTTATAGTTTAAAAATAAAATTGGATACTTGGCCAATATGCTATCTTTATTTTATCTTCAGTAATTTTATGTTAGTTTAATTTATTGCCTTTAATATGCCATCTACAAATGAAAATTGTATATTACCTTAATAATTAATAATGAAATATATTCTATTTTGTAAGACATCATACATATATTTATGGTTTTTAATATTTTCTTCCCAATCTCAAGTTTTACTATTTTAAATAACTTTTAATGCACCACAACCTAACATCTATCTACATCAAAATATTTAGTTTTTAATTTTAAAACATGTTGCATATTAGATAATAAATCTCATTCTTTTAAAAAAACTTGTTGACATCTCTTAGTTCTGAATAATGTTTTAATACAAATAATTCATAACCAAAACAATCATTTTATTTATCATTTTATTACACAATTTACAAATTATACTTGTGCACAAACACAGTATGTGATCCATATAAATCATAGGTTTTAAATTTATAGCAAAATATACTTGATTTATTCTTTCTGGCCATCCAATTATGATAACTAAATGATAAAGTATTCTTAATAGCAAAAAGTATTTACATTTGAAATTCAATTTTACCATATGAATATAGGTATTAGTAGATATATTTTAGCAAATACCATAATAAACTATTAAACATGGGGAAGATGGCATATTGGACAAGTACCAGTTAACATTTTCAATTTTTACGTCTTAAAAATACCAACTAGATCCAATTTGGTATCAGAAACCATCCTCAAAATTGAAAATCAAAGCATTATTTTGACTACTTGTCAAGATGTATGATGTATACATACATTTTGTGTAAAATAAAAAAAACAAATCATTGTAAAATCAATATACTCATTGTTCCACTCTTCACTTCTAAAAACATTTATACACTAACAAATATTATAATTACAAAATAAAATTGCATGTTTATAATTGTTGTGACTTAAATTAAATTTACATCTTACCTAAATTAAATTAATACTGGTACATTTGGCAGTAATTAAGGCATTGCTCTTAGGAAAAGATAGATAAATTAAAGTGATCAATATGAAAAACAAAAATATTAAAATCCTAATACAGTTCCAATAATAACTATAATCCTATAGATTTAACTTTTAACTATTAATATTCACAAATATAGTTTTTTAGTTATTTGTAATCAAGAGAAATCTTTGATACGATAGAATTATTCATTTTTTAATTAAAATGATTTATATTACTTATAATAATTTGTATAGTTAACAATGTTTGAAAAATGATCAAAACTCTAGAAACCTTCTAATCTATACTTGTAATTATTAAAATGTATAGGGCGATTAGATTTAGTCGATGCTGACACATTAGGCTGGTGGTTAGCTGAAAGACAATTACCATCTGGTGGACTTAATGGACGCCCTGAAAAATTACCAGACGTTTGTTATTCATGGTGGGTGTTTTCAACATTAAATATTTTAGGACGTGACCATTGGATTGATAAAGAAGAATTAAAAACTTTTATTTTAGCATCTCAAGTAAAGCTATATATATATATATATAACCATATGTAGAGTATTATATGATTTATGATCTATCAACAGGATAATGAAGGAGGTGGATTCAGTGATCGTCCTGGAGATGAACCAGATCCTTTTCATACTCTTTTTGGTCTTGCGGCATTATCATTAATGTCATATGATAACATTTTACCTATAGACCCTACTTATTGTATGCCACAAGTAGTTATTAACCGATTAGGATTAAAACCTCAAACCTTATCTCGACCTTAAAAAGTAAATTATCATAGATTACTATTAAATTTATTATTTTATTTAATGTTGTATTAATTATATTATACACAAATGTATATAAATTATTATCTTGTAGATTCTGTAATGGATATAGTATTATATTGTTATATTTTCTTCTTTTTATATTCTATATTTTTTCTACATTATATTTTAATTTCCATTTCAAAAAACTATAGTTTAGAAATATAACTGTGTATACAATTTTGATTTAAAAATATACTTTTTCATGTAGAAAGTTTTATTGTAATTATTTATGAAATATTCATTTTTCTTTACATTCATATATTATGGAATATGTTTTATTATTTGATTAAGATTTTTTCAACATTTTAAAATTATTATAACTTTACATATAATTATGTAAAAAGCTATATGAAATTTTCTGAAAATATTATTGTTTCAATTGAATAATAGGTGTTGTTGTCCTAAGACCCTTCTGGAGCAGTTCATTTTGAATCCAAGCATCGAGTGTGCTAGATTTTGGTACTGAACAAAGCTGGATGCATATTCTTGCATATCCTAATAATTCAATACACTGTAATAAAAATTACCTAAACCAACCATAAAGTAAAATGGACTTCATAAGTACCTACACATCTTAGCTTTCCATTATAAATTATAAAATATAACATAACTAATTAATTATGCCTGTCTGGTATTTTTTGTAATATTTAATTACAATCATTAAAATCCTATACTTATAGTTTGATCAGAAAACAATTTAAACATTTCATAACAAACTTCAAGGAATAATAGTAAGCTCCTTCATATTATGTAAAATAAAAATAATAATAATAACTCAAATGAAGATTGAAGCTTTCCCAAAGACATTTAAATACAGTCGACTACACTTTATTTGGACACATCGATTGCGTGTGTTTTTTTTTTTGTCCCAATAATGCAAAATGAAAATAAAAAATGAGATATAAAAATTTGTTGGTTACTGATTTATTATTCTTTTATTATTACTAATATATGCATACATAATTTATAAAAAGAAATAGGTGCATACATGAAAATATGAAATACACTACTTATTTATAAAATTACATATATTTTTTATTTTTTTTTATGTTATTTAAAAAAATGATCAATAGTAAATCACAAAATAAACACACGATAAAGATATGTACGTAACATATATTTAATCAAAAATGTAATTCGATAACCTAAATATTGTCAGATTATAGATTATAACTGATATAATATACTTATAAAATGACCTAATTATCTGGTTTTGTGACCCAGATAAGCAGTGAATCTTTACACTATAATCATACATTTGCTTTAGTAATTAAAGAATTGTACCAATTAAGCGATCACCCCTATTAATCATTGTCTATATTAACCGGAGTCAACTGTTTCAGACAGTGGAAGTACCTAAGAGTTAAGTACATATGTATAGGATAATAGATAAATAAGTAAAATAAACATTTGTGTAATTGTTTATGTTGATAAATTAAATTAATAAATAAAAAAAGATTATAAATTAAAAATCGTAAATTATCTATGTAATATATTATAAACAATTACTACAACATGCAGATATAATATAATTTATGACTTTTAATAACCAAAACTATATCATGATTTATTATGTGTTATATGTATGTGTGTGTGATTATTGTCATGATTTATTTGTTGAAAGTATTTTTATTTTTAAGTTTGTATTTATTTTGTTTGAAAATTTGTAATTTGTTTAAAATAAATAAATAAAAATAAATTAATTATGAAATATTTAGATTTTTTAATTTTATCGTGAATTTTATTTTAGACGATTCTTTAAAATTGTGCATTTAACCCTACGTCCAAAAAATATAATTTTTTACCATTATAATACGACTTTTAAAAGATCTGCCATCATCCATGCTTGTGATCTAAGTATGTAGTTTTACCATAACAATTAGGCAAAATATATTTTCTAAAAAAATCTTATAAAAAAAGCATAATATAATTATGCATTCAGTTATTGAATACAATATAGTTTATATTGTACATTTTTACCATGGTAAATTAAGTCCTTAGTTTTTAATTTTGATAATAAAGCAGCTTTCACAATATAACTTTGTATGCTACTTACATGTAATAAGTATATACATTGTACAGATCAGAAATAATAAAGTTGTGCAAATAAAAGTTACTTGCAGATGTAATGGTATGAACTTTTTTTTTCATTAAATATTTCAGAAACTATTTAAAATAAGTACCCAGATACCAAATATTCTTGTGTTAATGTGGATGGCTAACCCTCCTACCACCCCCACCACCAGACCAAATTAAAAACGAATATTAAGGCATTAAAATACTCATATTCGCTTTTACATGTAGTAGCTGCTTCATAAAATAGCTATTCACACTGCCAGTGGCCTACACAATATAATTATATAAATTTATAAGCATAGGCAAGGCGCACAAGAAAATAAAAATAAGATAACTGTTAAATATGATTATAGTTTAAACAAAAATTAAAATTAAACAATAATTCATATTTTGATACACATCAGTAATTATTTGTAAATGTATAAATCAAGTTTTTTTTTTCAATTAGATACAATTATAATTTTATTTTATTGGCTGAAAAATTGTTCTAAATTTCATGGTTATGGTTTGCCAATTATAATTTATGATACAATAAATTTTACTGTATTATTTACCAAATGTCAGTGTTCATGTCTCTGTAGCTTTTATTTAGAGGAATTTTATTTTTATATTAGATGTAAATCCAGTTGACCAATTTTAAGTAAATATTATCTTGTATATTTAGTTCTTGGTTTTGAAAATATTCAGTTATACGCTTTAAATCTGTTTAAATACTCATAAAAAAAATCTGTGCATCATTTTACCTAAATAAGAAGTAAATAACCCGTGCCACAAAAGCATTGAAGTTTATTGCATAAGAATTTTTCGAAATTGCCACATCAAATGTTTAAATTTAATTTAATAATTTGAACACTAGGTCTCCATAATTTGTTTATCGATTCATTTCAGAGAATTATAACTTCAACGATTTTTAGGCATTCAGTTTATAATAGACTAATCTTAGGCATTAGGTATAGTTAGTGTTTAAAAATTTCAGGAAATAAAAAAATTTGAAATGTTTCATGAAATATTTCATAAAATATTGCAAATGCTTGAAATATTTCAATATTTTAATAAAATTTGTTTTTATTTATTTTTACTTCCATTTTTCATTAGTTATTGTTTTCTTTCGTGTATAAAGGTATTTACATTTTTTTTTATTGACAAAAAACACACAAAAATATTTAAATGATACAATATCATGAATATGATACCAAAGTACATAATGCATAAATTAATATAACATTATATATTTATATACTATTAACTATTAAATTTTAATACATATGAATATATAATATTTACTATTGAGGCTTGTACTTAGTTAAGTTTTCAATAGAAATATTAAATATAGTTTAGTTTTATATATTTATATAATTATTTTATTAATTTATAAACCAAATAACAATAAACATAATTTATTTTTTTATCATTTCCATAATTTAATCTATTTCTTCAGTACCATTTAAATCATGTCTCAACTACTACTTGAAAAAAACAAAGTTTCATTATAAATAGTCGAAAACAAAACCATAATATAGTATTATCATTAATATGTCGGCCACAGCAATCAATGCGTTAATATCTTCAATGTTTCACATTAAATATTTCAGACTTCAAACACTAAGTATAGTAAAAAATAATGCAAATTTGAAGTGAAGAGAGCCTTCGTCAACGCAAACAAACATTATTTTAAAAATAAATAATTTAAAGCCCCCAAAATAATGGTATTTTATCGCATTTCTGAAAATAATTACTCGTCAACAATTAGATTAAGAAAAAAATGACTTATTACAAATACTATTAAATACGGAACGATTAAATTTAAAACGGGTTTGTTGAATGCTGAGAGCCTTGATACACACAAGCGTCTACTATGGGTAGGTAATCGATCGGCGATCAAGGCACTCAAGCCGTTGGTATTCCGTGTATAAAAAAATTGGTATATACGATTTTTTGTTGTTGGTAAAGGTAAATAGGTATCGGCTAAGGTAATGTAGCTAATAGCTGGTAGCTACATCGCTGTATGTGTGCAAAGCGGCTGCCAATTCAGTCACCCGGATACCGGTCAACACGATTATAAAAAGTTGTTTCTCTTTGGAAAATACAACAGGTATCTCGTGGACGCATAAAATTAAAATAGGGATCTAGCGTTTATTAATAATATACAGGTCGAGGACAATTGAACACAAATTAATTGTTTAAATATAGTAATGAGATACATAGTAGACACGAGAAATTTGACTAGTCAATATGCGCGATTAATCAGTGCTATATCCTAATACCCCAGTCTTCTTTAATCATGTCCGCGCCCTTTTCGCCGATCATAATCGTCGGAGCGTTGATATGCGCTGCCGGTATTTCCGGCATTACTGACGCGTCGACGACCCTCAGGCCTTTCACGCCGTGCACGCGTAATCTGGGATCCACCACGGCTGTGGGATCGCCCGCCGGTCCCATTTTGCACGTGCCCGACAGGTGATAGATGGTGAAGCTTATTTGTCTCGCGGAACATTTCCAGTACGCGTCGCTGTCGAACTCGTGTCGAGCGCAACCCGGTAAAGGGGTGTCGAACAACGTGGCGTTGAGCTTCTTCATCGCGTCGGTTTTCAACATCTGTTGGAAAATCCGTACACCCGCCACGGCCACGTCCAGATCCGTCTCGTCGGAAAAGTAGTTGGGATCGATCAGCGGATAGTGGAACGGGTTCGCGTCTTTCAGCCACAGGCGGCCCTTACTCTTCGGCCGCATGATCATCGGAAATACAGTAAAGCCGTCCATGTTTTCGGTTTTCCTGTACACTTTATTGTAGACTTCGGATTTCAAACCGAACATCTTGTGGGTGTAAGCGTCGTTCGAGAACAGACCCGAGATCAACAATAATTCCAAATTTGGGTGTCCGTCCGGGAACCCCGGTCGGTCTAAATCGAAAAATGCCAATGCTTCTGCGCCGCCCGGTATCGTATACGGACCGTTATTGTATTCGGTGTACTCAAGCATGTTGAACGGATTCACCATCAATCGTTCGGCCTTCAATGAAATGGTATCGTTTATCAAAACGCTCAGACTTCCCAGTGCCACGTGATCCATCAAGTTTTCACCGACCGGCAAGTCTTTGATCAGTGGAATTTTCACGTCTTTCAAGTGTTCTTTCGGCCCGATCCCCGACAACATGAGTAACTGTGGCGAATTTATGCTTCCACCAGAAATAATTACTTCTTTGCGCACAAATACTCTGTATTTTTTACGATTCGATACAAATTCTACACCTGTTGCCGTTTTCGTGATCTTGTCTATTATTATTCGTGTCACAGTGCTGTACTTTTTCACGTGCAAGTTCGATCTCATCCTTGCTGGAAACAAAAATGCTGTATTCGTACTGAAACGACGACCTTTCTTCATAGTAGCCTGAAAAAATTTAGATAAAATAAATAAAATTATTAAGGAAGGTCAGTCTGTTTTGTGTATTATTTGTGATTATCGCGCACAATCGGTCTAAGATTTTAAATCTATTAATAATTACGTAAATAATACTCAGAGCCAATAATAAATAACTGATACATCGTATTATACTGGTCAGCTTATATTATGACTTATAAGTAGTTACATAATTCATTAAATTATTATAAATGTATTCAATACTTCGACATAGATAGGTACTTTAAAAAGTTCGAGCATTTAGAAATAAAAAAAACTTTTTAGAATCCCCACTCATATCTCACCGTATCTAGCTTCTCATAAGAAATAATTGGACCAAACTGCATCATGAATTAAAAATTTTGTAAGTTGTAAATTCTGAGCGCACCAATGAATGTATTGGTTTTACAATGATTGATTGAAACCAATGAGATCTACACGTTTTTTAGAGTTTAAAACTAAAATATTCACAATACTTTTCAAAATAATCAGATAGAGTAGAAAATAAAATTATGGTAAAACGGGACAGTGCAAGAGTATATTTCTGTGAATACATAGATGGGTGTGTCGTCGGCGGCTTGGTGGATATTAGATAGGAATTAGGTACTACAGGTATTGAGTGTTATGGTTGATTGTATAGGCATAAGCTTAAATGTATTTGAAAAGGCGTTACATTAGGGCTTTTATCAATAAATAGGTGAAATAATGGTTTGTATTGTTTATTATATTTGTCTTGCACATAATCATTTTACGCCACTACTAAACGAGAATATTTACACAAAACCTGTTTTTGACAAAATTTGTAGAAACATAACTTGAAATTTTCGAATTTTTTTAGTTGTTTTCTATTTGTACGTATTGATGGTGAAGAACCATGAAAAGCTCTCTATATAAAGTTACCTACATCCTCATAAATTGTTCTTACCTCTATTAAAAAATATCGAAAATACACAAAATGTCACACATTGTTTTATAAACGTATTTAAAGTTCAAATTTTTACGAATTTTTTTAAAATTACAAAAATATGTAAATAATTTTGTAGTGAATAAATTAATACAATTTTTAATTTTAATACCTGCCTAAAAAACCATCAATCAAGATTCCTCATAACTTTTTTGACTGGAAATTAAAAAAAAAACGTATTCAAGAACTTCAATTATTACTTAAATTATCATTTTCTATACACAATGGAATTTTCAAAATATTTGACTAATTTAAAGTTATTTATAGACATGTTAAATATTAAAATTTTTTTAGTTTTTTTTGTAAACGTGATAAAATATTTTATAGTTGGTAAAATAGCTTAAAAATGTAATACAAGGTTTCTGAAACGTTATTCTAACAAGAGTTTAAAAATATCAAAAATAAAGAGCGCCTTTGGCGTATTTAATTTTAATATCTAAAGCTTAATAATATAATGTAATGTTCTTTCATAAGTTGGTTTTACGCCATTCTAAAAGTATTCAAAATATATAGAAACAATTTTATTTATAGGTTGGTATTTGAAGTTCTAACTTACAAAATCAAATATTTAAACGAAAAATGACGATTTTAGTAAGTACGTAGTAATTTAAAAAATATTAACTGTAACGACTTATAATTTTTCTAATTTCATACATTATTTTCCCAACAAAATAACATTTTCAAAAGAAATAGGTTAATTTTTAAAGCAGTTTATACCATAAAACTATTCCATTGTTCTACAGTACGTCAATATTGACTTAATAGTTAAAAAAAAAAATAATACATGATATAACATTATAATAATTAATAATAAAATATTTGCAATATTTTTAGTAAAAATTAATTCAACTTCCCGTTCGTATAATTAATATAAAAAAAAATAATTATAACAATATAAATACCTATATAACAAAATATCCTTTGAAATATAAGATTACAGACCTTCATTTTTCCTAAGTAGTTTAATTTTTTGTCATATAACCGATGATGCCGCGGGATAGACAGTGACCTATATCTAATAGCATACACTAGAACTTCAAAACCTACGACTTAACAACGGTTTTTTTTTGTTTTTTTTTTAGTTGTTTTCAAAATTTTTTTTTATTGTCCCGAATTATATCAAAGTGGATAATATTATTATTGGTAATGTATAAAAGAAATGTTGTGCAGTGGTTTCAATGTGGCTTTTGAATTATGTTTACAAGAAAACACCAAAATAATATTTTATCATAAACATGGTATAATTGCAGTGTCAGTTACCTATTTCAGAAATAACCAAAATGTTCATGATTAGATTGAAAACACCGAACACGATCAGAGACGTTATAAACGCAAATCATTAAAGAGAAAACTTGATGTTATGGGTAAAAATGTTTTTAATTAAAATATACTTTTTAGTTGAACGTGTTTATATTGTACCCACTGACTACTAGGCAATATTATTGAAAGTGATTATAATAATAATATTGTCTTAATAATATTACCTCGATTGTAACACATTCTAAGAAAGACAAATTCTAATTTTTCATGAATATATCTTGTAAATGTGTGAAAAACTGTCGGTAGAGTATGATGAAATAAGTAAATATTATAATGGTTAATGAACGCAATGCAATTGTATATGCCTATTTTAAACGGCATTAGAAATAATATAATTTAAAAGAGTTGTCGTTATTTCCGACCAATATTAAATACAAAATAATTACCTAACTACCAAGTCCTGTAGACTGTACCTAAGCATATTTCTAATCATATTATACGTGTATAGGAGCCTGCGAATAGCAATATCGAAAATGTGTGCATAAGTTTGGGAAGGATTACAAAAAAACGATTTATAATCAATGAAAAATGCAACTGATAAAATGGTCGTATAAAAACGATAAATAATAGATCGATGACAATTTGAATGTGTCGTGAACGACGCGTAAAAGTGGCATTAATATATTTTTAAATCAATTCCGTATAATAAACGATTCAAAGTTATAGGTACCTGCAATATTTGTATATATGTGGGCATCTCTGATAACTATTATACTACTATTTACCTGTATGTAATTAATCCCGATTTGTTTTTCCCCATTCAAGTCGACGACGGGCAGTCCGATCTCCGATCCAGCGTCGACAAAAGCTTTCGATATGGGCGTCCTATAAGGTATGTCGGTCACCGATAACAATCCATCGTGCCCGTGATAGTTCACATCAGAGATGGATAGGTTTGCGTTTTCCGATTTAATAAAATATTTCAACACGTCGTTGTTGCTCCATCCTTATACGCGCGCAACATATCATTAGAAACATATTTTTTTTTTAATTTTACATACAGAAATTAATATTCCGTATGAGAGGACTTAATATAATATAATATTGTCTTGTAGTTACCTGTATTGCCCATTTCCGCCCAAATATCGTAGTCTCTTTTATTACCACGTGTGTATATCATGTAATTCAATACACTACTACCGCCCATTACTTTTCCTCTTGGAAATTTACACCGTTGATTTTCGAAACCTATTACATTTTATAAATTATGTCATACTATAACGATTCAAATATGTGTATACGTAAAATAACGATTTCTCACTCAAGCAAGAAGTGTTCATCGGTATCGTCCTATACTTCCAGTTATATTCTGAAGCCTGCAACAACTGAGATGTTATGGGTACGTCCATAAAATGTAATGCGTTTCCTCCAGCTTCGATTAATAACACCTTCCATTTTTTAATCTGACCACAAATAATATTATTGTTAAGGCTGAGCAAGTTAACTAATTTTTTTAACTCGTTAGGTTAAATTATATAGAATAAATTATATATTATATAGAACAATTTAAGAAGTTTAAAGTTAAAAGTTAATTTGAAAAAAAAGTAACTTAGTTAAAGATAAATTACTTTTTTTTTTATATAAAATTAATTTTTATACCTTTTTATTAGAGCTTAACAAATAACATAATATAATGGAGGTCTTACTTTTTTTTAAAAAAAATGTATGTAATTGTATTAATTTAAGTAAGTACTTACATACTTTAATCAATTATAAAATTCAACAAAACCCATATGATTATCCCTATAATCCTATAACATTTTTGCTTAATAATAATATTATACAAACATATTTTTTGTGAATTAGCAATTAAAATATTATTATTTATTACTTATAGCAACTTAATACTATACAGTATACATTATATATATATATATATATATATATATATATATATATATATATTAAACCTTTTCGTTATTTACTTTTAACTAAGTACTTATTACGTTATTTTATACCTATTGAAATTCCAAATACAGAAATAATGCGAAGCACTTGCTACAGTTAACAATTTAGAACTTGATTAGAATACAGAAGAAAATAACATAAATAGTATTTGATTTTTCAAATAATTATTACTTTTTTTTATATAAAAATAAATTATAAAAATCAAAATATAATTTTAAATCTATGAAATTTATATTAAGAAAAATAAATAAATTAACTTGACTCTAAAATAAATCAACTCGGTAAGTTAGAAGTTACTTAAAAAGAACTAAGTAACTTAGTTAAAAGTAACCTAACTTTAACTGTTTAACTCGTTAATATTCAGCCTCGATTATCGTTAATAAAATTATGCCATGTACATATGACTGACTAATTTTGATTATAACGTTTACATTACTTCGGACAATCTACTAGCCACTACTGATCCAGCACTTCCAGCACCGACTACGATAAAATCGTATTCCGAAAAAATATTGTTCATATCCTTGGGTTCCTTTGATTCCCATTCTATGGTCTCTTTCATGTACCCCCATGTTGATTCAAATAGCGGTGGAAATTCTGTTTTCTTTGATGTCGTTTGAGTTCCACATTCGTTAAAAATTATAGTTAAACACAATATCAGATGAAATGATTTTGAAAACATATTAAAAGTAGAAAAATGTATATTTATTTACTTTAATATTTTTCACCACTGTTATATTAGTCTAATACCGATAAAAAAAAGAATCAGAAATAACATTGGACATCAGAACCAGAATCAACGACACTAATTGAATTACTGCGGCGTGCTGCTGTGGTCTCGCGGTATTTTACTCGAGTCTGGATTGTTGCTGGTGGGTGGGCGAAGAGTATATATAATAAAAATATTGATATCCACCTCCCTGCCAACCAGCAGTCTACTGTGTATAAATGCGATATAAATGTATAATAAAATAAAAAACGGACAGTGAGTTGATACGTGCAACTAATCGAAGTTGTTATCGTTTAATTGTATAAAGAGTTGGTATAGGTACTGAAAAATATTAAGCGCGTCGAGGTTAATTGTAAATTATTTGGTTGATACGTATGGTATACGTCTTATGTATGTAATGGACAAAGTGATTCCATAGCCAAGCATGCCACTCCCATTTTTCATTTAATAACAAATCTGTTAAAAATTCTAATTTTTGAAATTTTTAAGTATACTTAATGAACTTATTTTAAAATACTCAAATAATATATACCATTTAATGGGTGTGTCCTGTAGCGATAATAAATTCATTTTGTCAAATGATAATTTGTATTTTTCCCTATAATACATAATATTTTCCCTGGTTCAAATATTCCAGTAAATTAGGTTGATTCTTATTTGTAAAAAAGAAGTTTGTATCGCCACAGACACTCCTTAAATGGTGTATAAAATCCAAGCATTTGAAAATATGGTTCTTAAGTAGGTATACCGATAATTAGAATTTAATACACTCATTGATAAAAAAAATATGATGAACATGCTTGGTGTTTAACTCTATATATTCTTCTGAATGGGTTTGAAAAGTATTTATAAATAAATAGATAACTAGATAAGCGAAGGTTGCTAAAACTAGTTTTTTTACCATTGGTGTCTATTAGATTTATTATCGAATTTGGAATTAAGATCACCAGTTTCAGTGTTTAAATTTAAATTTATTTTACTGCCATCTAATATGTTCCTGTAGGCGTTCTTTTTGTCCGTCAAACTAAAAAAAAATGTACTACGCAACTATTAAAAAAAAAAACACACCAATGTCATTTTTTGGCTATTGGCTGTTGGTAAATCATAAATCCGTAGAAATACCTAATAATATTAAAGCCATTATAAGTATAAACTGGATTTTATATTTTACTTGCATATGATAGATAATTCTTATTGTGCAACGGATGTATAGTTACTATAGGTGGTAAAAATGAACGAGTTTTTTAATATTTTATAATACAATTGGAATTGATTTGAGAAAATTAAATTACTGTATGGATCAAAAATAATTATAATCGATGTCAGTCATAATAACCTATAAATTCTACTTGTCGTATAATATTTTAATTAAACCTGCTTAAAACATCGAGTAGGTTGTGGCACAGATTTCCCTCTCTCTTAAATATGTCACTGTATTTACAAGTTGGAAACTGTAAAATTATATGTGATTATCCTTGTTGAAAATGATCTTGAAATACCCATAAAGGGCAGGGACGTTGTAAAGCATGTTGTTTTATGCATGTAAAGCTCAAAAACCTGCAATTTATGATGCGAACCAACATTGATCTACTTACCTACCTCTTCGCATACTATGATGATATTAATAAAATATTTAAGTGACAATAATTCTTTTGGAGTTTTTAAGAAAATTATACGTACAAATGATAAGTGATAACTGTTAATATCTATTTATACAGATAGATAAGGTATGGTTCTAATTTTTTCTAAAGTTATGATACGTACATAGGTAATAATCCTCATATTTTCGTTCCAGAGCATATATTTTGGTCATTGCTCATTATTCATTAAAATTATGCAAAATATAAACTAAATAAACAAAACATATTTATAATAGCTATAACACTAATTGGTGAAAAACAAAAATTAATTTTATTATTTAGTATAAGTACTCTTCTCGTTGAAGTGTTGCGGTGTATATAACTCGTTTCTAAACCTCCACCTAATTCGTGCGGTAAAGCATATTGCTAATATTATTCTGTCGTAGCACAATAAAACGGGTTTGCATACAAGTACAACTACCATCTAATAATAATATTATGTTCTAAGAACATAGACGTTATTGTAATTAAATTGAATTGATTTTGAACGTATTTCTCGTATTTCAGTCAACTGTATTTGTGTAGGAATTGTGTGCGCAGTTATGGTGTTTGTTACCAATTACGTAATCCCACCCATTGCACAAGAATACTGCATTCAATCGTTTTTTCGTTTGACAACCTTATTAGCAATTCATGTTTTAAAGTTTTAAATCATGGATAATATAAAAAATATAATAAGGAAAAATAGGACCAAAAATAGTCGAGCTCTTGTTGATTTTTAATCGTTTTAATAATATCAAAATAATTTTATCGGTGGCTAAACATTGTTACGTGCGTAACTAATTATATTAATGAATACAATATTCATTATCACATAACAAAATTAAAGTGCAATACCTAGGCGTCTATTGCATACTCAAAAATCAGTCAAAATATTTAATGTATGCAATCCATTTATCTCCTTTTGTTGACGTATTAAGGCATAAAGACTTGTACTAAAGACTAAATAAAGACTAAAGGCAAACAACCCTCCCACCCCTATTAAATTATCGGAAAACTGTCCTTCAAACGATCAACACGCCACTGATTCAATCTATGGTAGAATAATAAAATAAATTATTTTAATAGCAATAGAATCATAAAATATACTTATAGTAGTTAAGGTTGACAGACCTTCTTCGCTCAGAATCGTCCTTCGTATACAACGATTTTATATCATTGAATCCAAATTATAAACATCCATTACATCACCCCGCTAGACACCTACTTAATTTGCCCACCTCTTTATTACTGAAAATTATTTAGTGGAAAGTTGTTTTGAAAAGTTTTATGTGACACATTCAAAATTCAAACGAGTATTTTCTTAAATATTCAAATTTTTATACTAAGGATAATAGTCTTAAAAATTATATTACAAAAATATAAACTAATATCGTATTGGATCTAATATTTATTATACTTGGACCATTTATACAAATTATTAATATTGATAGATTAGTATTCATTACTAAAATTTTCAATTTATCATAGCTCTATATTTTTCAAATCCTTTATCATGGGCCTAGTGATAGGCCAGTGTATACAAATAATAGCTAAATAACTTAAAAACTAATCGTTTGAATTTTGATTCTGATAAGTCAAATTTTTCCGTTAAATAATTTACAGTAAAAAAGGGGAATCACATTTGAAAAACAGAAGTTTATATGCATATCATATATTTACATAAATCAAATTTTGAATAATTGCACTATTGAGGGAAAAAAAGAGGTGAGCACTGAGCATGCTTGTTGAATCACCTTGTACTTAGTAGAATTTATCAAGATACTGATACGTGAACTTTTTACACCAGATAATTCATAAAACTAGGTTAGGTTAGGTTCGTAACTATTTTTTTTTATTTTTATAACAATTTTATAGATATAATTTTATCGTTTAATCAAACGAAATATCTTAATCGAATGTAGGAAAAAAGCCATGGAAAAAATTCAATATATTTATTTAAAAAAAATAATTATACTAAGTGTTGTTAATTATATTATTAATTCTATAATAATAGCAATAGTATTCTATAGTAATATATATGTATTTTATATTCTGAACGGAGCGATAAATGTATTGATTTTATAGAAAGTTTATACATTAAACATATATACGAATAAATCAATTGATTTCAAGATTACAGCTTATCCATAAAATACCATGTTGTGTTCAATTTATGGCATTTTACTAAAAGAAATTCCCTTAAAACCTTTTTTTGATTAAAATAGAACTGTTTTATAAATTACTTTCAGTCTCACACATCAATATCCAGAGTTAAGATTTATCTTGTTTTTCATAGTGTTAATTTTACATTTTTACGTACAATGGAAATCATTAATTCAAATAAAAATAATCCCAAATTATATTTTAAAGATTACATGTACGTTTTGAAACATACCGGGAAAAGTGTTCCAGAAGAGACTATTCTATGTTTTAGAAATTTCCCACCTCTATTTCCACTTGACTAATGGAATACTCATGATTTGATTTTAGCAGATAATGGTCATACTAATAATCAAACTAAAGGTTGGAATAACCGTTTTTGAGCCTGGTCGGTCACAAGCATTCAATTATTTGGACAATGTTTTGAATGATGTTTTTATTGATTTATTCTACTAAATTTTTATTACCATTACCTATATATTTGTGTATTATAAAACACAAACTTGACATTTGTTTTTAACATTTTAATTTTACTGCTGTAGCACCATACGCTATCATATATATCGTTTAGTATTTTTGTTTATCATTTATTACTTGACATTACTAATTACTACACAATATTAATGAAAAATGTTTTAATATTGTACAATGTTGTAAAAATGTCTTAAAATGTTATTATAATATTATTATAATAATGTTGTTATAATAATTTATAATAAATAACAACATAACCTGTGTATTAACAATTTTATACTAGTATATGATCTAAGATTTTATATAAGTATACAGTATGACCCCAACTGTGTTCAAAATTAAAAATAATAATTTAGTACTGTAATTTAATTTGTTTATATATTTAATTATTTTATTTGACTTTTTTCGGTGGCTATTTTTAACTACCATCCTAATAAACTGTAATCATAATTATTTATAAAATTATGTGTATTAGGTATACCTATTAATAAAATTATATATAATTAGGCATTGATCTAACGTGTGATCATGTATTGGCGATTTACATTTTATTTAACGTTTAGGGTATTGCATGTGATTTACCGGGATAATATTTATAATAAATCTCCTGTGTAGCTTAATAATTTTATATACGAGGTAAAGTTAGGTAATAACCTGTACAGCTAGATAAATATATTTAATATTAGATACCAATAATAATAAAACAGATTCTATTTGTCTCAAAATGTAAAATAAAGTACAGTTGTTAAAGTTTGTAATATTCAGTATGAACTTTTTATTTCTAACGTGTGTTCATTATAATTAATATTTTGTTAGCTGCCAACTTTTATAAATTAATCTAATCGGAATCTAGCGTTGTACAATTTTTACAAAAACATGATGGGTTATTATTATCTGACGACACCAACCCTCCAACGTCTACCAAATGCATGATGGAATAACTAAAATGTGCAGCCGATCAACAGGCCGTTAGAATTTTTAAATAAAATAGTAATTGACGTTTTATGTAATATATGTAATAAACATTTTTAAATAAATCGAAAAATAAAAATTGTGTTTAATGTATCCTGTAAATCACCAAAATTATGGTAGATCACACGTTAGACCAATGCCTCAAATTCAGGTTTTCTTAAATTTTATTAACTTGGTGATTATGTATATAATGCATGTATATGTTTATTATCAGTGAACATAAATATTGACCCAAGGCAGATTGATATCAATTCAACTCGTATTAACCATTTGACGCGTGTTTCGTGAAGGTGATACTTGAGGGCTTTCCACTTCTGCCGCGTTCGTGTTGAACTATACTCCCTGATTGGTCAATTTATGGGTGCTATTCGAATATGTGATCATAACAAAAGAGATTAACATATAGAGCCAAATTAAAGACCAGAGCACATATATGAAATTTTTACAAAATATTTATATAAACAACTTTCATACACAATAAAATTTTCAATATATTTTGATTTTTTTTTTTTTTTTTGAGCTATTTACAGTCATAATCAATTTTCGGGTTTTTTTTTTACTTTTTTTATTATTAACAATAAAAATTTTTTCAGTCGGTCAAATAACTTGAAAATTTAATACAAGGTTTTTCATAACTTGTTGTAAGTGAAAATTAAAAAAGTTGAGCGTTAGTCTCCAATAGTTTTTTATAAGCATATAAAGTTAAAATTTTGACAAAATACATAAAAATCACGAAAATTTGCAGTTTTTTTTTAGGAAATTCATAAAAAAATTTCTAATTAAATCTAAAATTTGAAAATTCAACACAATATTTTCAATAAGTTTTTCTACCTTTCTAAAAAAAAAAATAAATTTACCGGAAAGTCAAACTAATTTTTTATGAGCGTTTGAATTTAGACATTTACCCGTTTATTCCGGGAAGATTTTCTTATTTTGATGTAATTGAAAAAGGAATAACCGTAAACATTTGAAAATTTCATCAAATATTTAGACTACCATTTTCTATACACTAAAAAAATTAAAAAATATTTTGGACTATTTTTGAGCTAATTGTAAAACTAAGAAATTTTTGGTTTTTTCAAATATTTTTTCTTTAAATATCGATTAAAAAAAATTCGTTGAGTCAAATTCCTTGAAAATTTAATACAGGATTCTTAATAAGTTGTTTATAGCAAACCAAAAATAATAAAAATGCATATGCACAATTTTTTTTTTATAAGCATTCAAACTTCAAATTTTGACCGAAATTCGTCATTGAACATTTACAAATTATGTTGTAGTTAAAAATGTATAAAATTATCAGTTTTTATATCTAAAGATTAAAAGTTAAAGTTAAGACAGACTGTCTTCGCTCAGAAACATTTTTCGTATACAATGATTTTAGATCATTAAATTCAAATATAACACATCCATGAAAGTGACCCAGTGTACAGCTGAACGGTATCCACTTACCAAACTTTTTTTTTATATTTTTGGTTACAATATTAACTATTTACAAACAACTTTATATGTATAAATTTTTAATCCTACAAAAATTAAAAATTTTATACATTTTAAGTTAAAATTTTTGAGATTTGGATGTTTTTTATAATAATTCTAGTTTTAGACGCTTTTAAAAAAATATTGTGAATTTACGCTCAATTTTTTTTCTAAGTTATACTAATAACAACTTATGAGGGGGGCTTGTATTAAATTTTCAAGTTTTTTTAACCAAGCAACAATTTTTTTATCAAAAATAATAATAAAAAATAAATTTTTTAAATCTTTAACTTAAAAAGAGTTGAAATATATTGAAAATTATATGGTATATAGAAAATACTAATGTTAACATTCGGTAAAAATGTCTCGTATCTTTCAGTTATTATTTTTTGTGTAAAAATTCCCGTTTTTTCTTAATTTTTTTTTTTTTTTGCTTTTCTTGATGTTTTAGAAAATTATAGGGAATTTTCTACAAATAACCTTTAGAATTCTAGATGCCCCAACTAGATTCACTTTCACATTAGAAAAGTTACTGAAGTTGAAAATTAAAGCATTATTTCGACTACTTATTGTATACACAGACACAAAAAAAACACACACCTTGGCCCCGCTCAGAATCCAAAAATTAACTATAAAAGCATATTGTAAAAGATGTCAGGTATTGTTATCTATTCCAGTTTCTTGACCCAATAAATTAATGAATAAAATAACAAATATTTAAATGTCAATTTGGGGTTGCTGAAAAAAAGTATAAACATGAATTAAATAATGCATACAAGATTAATGAATTTAAATAGTAGGAGATAAACACTAAAAATAGAATTTGTTGCAGAGGTACCTGTGGTTAAATGAATTTTAAAAAACAAAAAAAATAAATTAACTATAGGTGTAAAATCTAATGAAAACAGAAACTTCAATCTATGTTGGTATATATAGACTATAATTTATAAGTTAATAACATCTTTAGGTACTTACATAAAAAAATATTTTATAATATATTTGATATGTTTTACACAATTATTTTTTTTTTATTCTAACATTAACAATTTTAAGAAGCATTGTATTGAATTTTCAAATTTTTTTATCGCAAGCGAAAATTTTTTATCAACATTAATCGAAAAAAAAAATAAAAAAAATTGAAAATTACAGCTTATATATTGCTTAAAAAAAGTCATCATGACATCATGTATAGAAAATACTATACAAATACTGTTGTTTTTGAGTTAGACCAAAAAATGCAAAATCAATTTTATCAAAAATAGGTTTTGCGTAAAAATTCTTAGTTTTAATTAATTTTTTAAATATTTAATTTGCATAATTGTGTTTATTTTTAAATGGTTACCTATCAAAATCTTCACAATTGTGAACTCGTAACTTTGCGTATAATATTTGAATAAAAAAACAGTTATCGATGAAATACACGTTTCTCAGTCATTAAACAAACATATTTCAAACATTTATAAATAAATAATAATAATAATAATTTATATTGTAATACCCCAGTCTTCTTTAATCATGTCCGCGCCCTTTTCGCCGATCATAATCGTCGGAGCGTTAGTATGCCCTGCCGGTATTTCCGGCATTACTGACGCGTCGACGACCCTCAGGCCTTTCACGCCGTGCACGCGTAATCTGGGATCCACCACGGCTGTGGGATCGCCCGCCGGTCCCATTTTGCACGTGCCCGACAGGTGATAGATGGTGAAGCTTATTTGTCTCGCGGAACATTTCCAGTACGCGTCGCTGTCGAACTCGTGTCGAGCGCAACCCGGTAAAGGGGTGTCGAACAACGTGGCGTTGAGCTTCTTCATCGCGTCGGTTTTCAGCATCTGTTGGAAAATCCGTACACCCGCCACGGCCACGTCCAGATCCGTCTCGTCGGAAAAGTAGTTGGGATCGATCAGCGGATAGTGGAACGGGTTCGCGTCTTTCAGCCACAGGCGGCCCTTACTCTTCGGCCGCATGATCATCGGGAACACCGTAAACCCGTCCGATTTTGCAGTTGGCCGATAGACTTGGTTGTAAATGTCTGTTTTTAAACCAAACGACTTATGCGTTGAATCATCGCCCGAATAAAGACCAGATATTAACAGTAATTCCAAGTTCGGGTATCCGTCCGCGAACCCCGGTCGGTCTAAATCGAAAAACGCCAATGCTTCTGCGCCACCCGGTATGGTTAGTGGACCGTTATGATTTACGAGATAATTATATAAATTAAGCGGGTTCCTCAATACTCTTTGGGTTTTCAATGAAATAGTATCGTTTATCAAAACGCTCAGACTTCCCAGTGCCACGTGATCCATCAAGTTTTCACCGACCGGCAAGTCTTTGATCAGTGGAATTTTCACGTCATTCAAGTGTTCTTTCGGCCCGATCCCCGACAACATGAGTAACTGTGGCGAGTTTATGCTTCCGCCAGAAATAATTACTTCTTTGCGCACAAATACTCTGTATTTTTGACGATTCGATACAAATTCTACACCTGTTGCTGTTTTCGTGATCTTGTCTATTATTATTCGTGTCACGGTGCTGTACTTTTTCACGTGCAAGTTCGATCTCATCCTTGCCGGAAATAAAAATGCTGTATTCGTACTGAAACGACGACCATCTTTCATAGTAACCTGAAATAATTGTTAAGTATGAAAATGTATTTTAGTATTGGTCATTGAGTTTATAAATCAATTCAGTGCTTATAATGCCTAATAGTTACAAACAGTTAAAAAAATATAAATGTTAAAAATTAAATGTAAAAAAATATAAATTTTATATTTTTTTAACGGTTTGTAACTATTAGGCATTATATATATATAGGTATATGAAATAATTACAATTTTCATAATTTGTGAAGTTTGATAATTAACCTGATTTAGTTATTTTTTGAAATCTTGGTCAAAATATCTTTGTAATTCATAACTATTTTAACTTTTAAATACTCTATAATATACTTGTGTATTAAGTTTATACAAAAATATTTAATAATGTTATACCTTTGTAAATATTATATTGCAATTTTAGATTTATATATAATTTCTGCTTTTATAATTATATTTTATAATAAATATATTTTATTATTTATAAAACCAGAATCATTTTATGATAAAATTTTCGAGCAATAAATTATTGTAAGTACCTAATACTCTGATTTTTTTTATTTAAAAAGTTGTAGAAAAGTTTATTTTATCAATGTTTTTATTTATATGTATATATAAATTAAAGTGTTAAAATGGCTATTTAATATTGTCCTAAGTCGTCGGTTATTTATCGGTATACCCACTGGCCACCAATAATTATAATCATTTTAACTGCAATTTGATTTTAGAGTGAATACAGTCGTGCAAATAGGATTGAAATCTGATATTTAATCCAGGTTAGGTAAAAATAATTAAACAAGATTTTAGATCCTTGGCCTTAAATATTCGTTATATCCGTAACACGTTTAAGAGCAGTTTGAAAAATGTTCCTGAAAATTGATAGCACGTTTGGGCACATTAATGAAAACACGTTTGGGGTCAAAACTGTAACTAATTATTTAAAGTTTTGTGTAATCCAATCTAATAAGTACTTAAAGTCTTAATCGTTTCATCTATAGATCATGTCTTAATTATTGTAAAATACTTAAAATAAATAGAAAATTACAGAAATTAAAAAAAAAATTGTACAAAAATTAGGACGTTTTGCGGCGAAAATGTAAGAATATACAAAAATAAATCAAGACATAGTTTTTAATATATTTCCTAGATCTAGATATTATTTTGATGGTTTTATCTACCTATATAAAATTTGTGTTTGTGTTATCCTCGCCGATCACTCGCATTGTTACTTATTGGTACATCGCGCACCTGATTCCCGATAGATAAAAAATAATTATAAAGCACAAAGTTATGTAAATATTATCTAAATATAAAAATAAAAAGATTTAATTAAATACTATGAACTTTTTTTAAATACATATTTTAATAGCATATTTGTTGATTCTTTAAGGCATAAATGCATGCATATTTTAAGGTTTTTAGGGCATGAAGTCCCAAAACTTATAACTATTGTAAGTATTTGTTGACTTCAAATCACCTGTAAATAATTGATCCCAACTTGTTTTTCACCATTCACGTCGATAATGGGCAGACCTATCTGTGATCCGGCGTCCACGAAAGCTTTCGCAATGAGGGTTCTATGAGGTACATCGATCACCGACAACAACCCGTCCTGTCCATGATAACCAGGGTCTGCATCAGATACATTTGCATTTTCCGATTTAATAAAATATTTTAGCACGTCGTCATAGCTCCATCCTTTAATATTAAAACATAGCAAAAAAATGCACTCTGTGTAATTATAGGTACAGTAGATAATAAATAAATATACATTTAGAATGTTTTTTTTAAAAGGTAACACAAACTATGTTTTTCCGGTGATCTCGGATTGAAAAAGGGTTTGCAGTAGAATCTAGGAACTAGGGAATACTAAAATACGCATTTTTTGACAATCTTTAAATTTTAGCTTTTTTATTGTGTTCATGTGCAGTATGCAATATGCAACATGCATTTTTCAAACGTATTTTCAACACCGGGGCCAAATTTAAATAGACTATTTTTTTAAGTTGTTTAACCTTTTAACCATGGTTGTTAAACCAAAATTGACTAAATTACAACGAGTTAAAGTTTCAATTTAGTCTCTTTTAAATCGGAAGTCACTGGACATCATAGTATTTCGTGTTACCTTCAAGAGGAAACATACTTACTCTTTATAAATGAACTTTGTCTAATTTATATTTATACCTGTGTTGCCCATTCGTGCCCAATTGTCGTAATCAATTTTGTTACCACGCGTATATATCATGTAATTCAATGTACTACTACCACCCATAACTTTTCCTCTTGGAAATTTACACTGATGGTCTACGAAAGCTATCAAAATACAATGTGTAGCAAGTGACAACGATCAATCATTACCATATAAATATAAACGTAATACAAACTATGTATTATTATACTTACATAAGCAAGAATTAGTCATCGGGACCGTTTTATACTTCCAATTTATTGACCTCGTCTGTAATTTTCCAGCTGCTGCTGGAATATCCATAAACTCTTCTTCATCTTGA
The DNA here is from genome assembly GCA_014851325.1 of Pentalonia nigronervosa. Lineage (NCBI taxonomy): Eukaryota > Metazoa > Arthropoda > Insecta > Hemiptera > Aphididae > Pentalonia > Pentalonia nigronervosa. Next base: position 89,344 of record JACXSJ010001025.1, on the reverse strand, counting down.
CCAGCTTCAATTAACAGCACTTTCCAATCATTTATCTAGTATTATAAGACCCAATGATAATTAATAATATTATTAAATTATATTTAATTAATATATTTAATTATATTTAATTAATAATAATTAAAAACTTTATTTTTACCTAATAATACAAATCTATGGTGTGTGATTTACTATTTGTGTACGCTATTCAAAACAAATCAAATATTTTATAAATAATTTTATTTAACCAATTTTGTACAGGAATAAGTAGTTTTTACTTATTTTTCTACATCCTTTTCTATGTAGAGAATAATATTTTGGCGACAACTTTTTATGATTTTTATGGTTGTAAACGTATACAGCTCGTTACAAAAGGCACAAAAATCTCATTTGTTTTACAATTTTTAAACACCTGTAACTTTTTAAAAATTAATTTTTTATAACAAGCCGACCTAAATATTATTCTCTATAAATTTCATGATAAGTTTTTTACTTTAAAATCACTTTTTAATGTAATTTAATTTGATTTATGTGGACAAGTTTTTGAAAATAATAAGTATATGACGTCCTCTTAAAATAATTAAATCCTATAATCTTATTAAATTATAGATGAACTACTTACATGTACAAGTATGTATGAAATAATTTATAATACTTAAAGGAGCTTAAGGAGATGCTGACAAAAGTCTTATAGTTTAATCATTACGCTGACCCAGTGATAGTGTTTTAATAATAATATTAATTAGCAATTCACAACGATATCGTATTTCGATATCGATATTGAACCAATTTTATGATATCGATTATAATTTATCGAAAGTACATCGATATTCGATATAATTTAATTAAAGATTATATTTTCTGTTTATTTCAGTTTTGACAAATAATGAATGTCAAAGAACGATAAACACTAATAAATAATAAGCAATACTATAACGATAACTTATCGTCAATAAGACTCCCATCATAAACATGAACATGAAAGAATTTGTACAATATTAGTCTCGTTATTTCCGTTGGTCGTCGTAGTCGGTTTTCGAATTTATTTGGTGTATTTTATTCACTATTTTAATTTAAATTATTATTATGAGTAATATAAAATTAGTACTATTGCCTGGAGGTCGTAGTCATATATGGAAACAGTTTGGCTTTAAAATAGATGATAATGGTATAGTATTAAATAAAAAACTAGTTCATTGTCGCGTGTGTAATTCTGTTATTACGTACAGTGGTAATACTATTAATTTGAAATCACACTTGCAACAGTGTACATCAACAAAATCTAGTTGAACGAGTGGTATTCAAACTTATTTTTAAGTATGTACGTCAAAATTATCTGTAAAGAGTGATTGTAATAAAGAGCTTACTAAAGGTTTGATGACATTTGTTACCAAAGATTTAAAACCAATTAGTATAATAGATGATGAAGGATTTCGTGAGTTCATGCATAAAACTGTACCCAAATATATTGTCCCATGTAGAATAACTATAACAAGACAAATTGACCAAATGCCAAAAGTAAAAAGGGAGAATTTAAAAGTGGTTTTGAAAAATATACCTAATGTATGTTTAACTGTTGACTTTTGGACATCTATGGCAAACAACAGTTACTTAAGTATTAAATGTCATTTTTTGGACAATTGGAAATTACGCAATAGAATTTTAAAAACGGTTGAGGTACCGGAATCGCATACTTCAGATAATATTACAAAAAATTTGCAATCTGTTATGTTAAATTGGAAAATCGAACATAAAGATACAATATCGATATAAATGACTCGATATCGATAATGGAAAACATATCGTTGTGCATCACTACTACATTACACCAATATTAGCATTGTACGCAGAGAATATTATGTGTTAATGACGATCTGCACTCTAAACATACTAGACAGAAAAGCGACTTCCGCGGTTTTATTAGACTAATAATATTAATAGTGCCAAATTCCAATTATAAATAAGGAAATTAATAACTATAATTATATTTAAAAAAAAAAACGAACAAGGACGAAATAATATAAGAACCATTTCGCTTTGATCACCTCGACGCAAGGTAGTGCCACAGTGATGTATTTATTATATAAATTGAGAAACATCGATAGTCCACTCAATGGCGTATAGGGTGGTGTAGAAAGTTCCACTTTCCCGGTGAATTTATTATATTGCTATGTTTTCTTGAACTTAATAGGGGCATAAGCGTAAATCCGCTTGGTACTCTAGGAGTGCTCAAGTCCCTCAAAAATGTACTTATCACTGACTCGTGAGGAGCCCCTTACACTTACCATGCATTACAAACACTTCATCATATCTTTAAAATGAATATTATTATACATAGAAAATATTATTCATTAAAATATAATTGTACTTTTTCGAAAACATTCGTGATAATAACGTAATTATAAAAAAATTTACAAATATAAATGAAAACAAATTAAAACATTAAAAAAGGATTGTATATGACATATAAATTAGTACTATATATTTATAGTTACATAACTCTAGATTTTTTGAAAATGCCCTATAATAGGGGATAAAATACTAAAATAAAGAAGACAACATCTTATTTTTTAAAAAATATTATATTATTGGTATAACGATTTAGATATAAAATATTATAAAAATTAAAAATTGTAATATAGGTACTCAGGTACATTAATACATCAAATAGATTTAGAATTTATTTTCGATCGTTATTTTACTTGGGCGTTCTGTAATCAGCTGTGATTTTTATTACGGGAATCTTTCATTTATTTTTTAAAATTTTATAGAGGTTTGGTAATTATACACACACATATATATATATATATGCCCGCAACAAAAAAAAATACGTCAATAGTACGAGGCTTTTGAAAAACAGACAGCACTTGCTGAATTTTTTCAATATTTTTGCAGGTAAATTGTCGGTAGTTTTTTTTAAAAAATTACTGAATAAATTAAAATTTGACCTTTTCCAGATTATGAACTAGAATATGAAAATCTACTCTAAATTCGACTACCTAAAAAAAAATGGACAACAGAAAAAGATGGACGAGTGGATACCGCTTTGCTGTACTGCAGTGGGGGTCTAGAAGGGTCAATGTAAGAATATATTTAATTAGAATTAAATGATATAAATTCATTGTATATAAAAAACAGTCTGGCAGCCTTCATTACAATAAGTTATGATATAATTGCTATTAAAGTAATTTATTTTGTTATATTAGACATTAATAATACGGTAAGTTGAAAACATTTTTACAGAAACATTGCATTTGAAAACGTCATTGTGTGTATAAAATATAATAATATTTTTAAATTAAAACAAAATAACTAAAATTGTTATTCTTGGTTTAAATACCTAAATAAAAAAATAATAATTCGAACTGAAATATCTATAAAATAAATTTTATATTTTTAAGATTTTTTGTTTGCAATATGAACTATATATGAGAAACCGTGTTTTAAATTTTCAATCTCCACCTACAAAAATTGGTCATTTTATAAATTTTTATCTACAAAATTATAATAAACCAAATAATAATGATACATTTTTTTCGATTGTGATACATTTTGTCAAAATCTAAATTTTAAATGATGTAAAAAAAAATTGAACATATGTATTTGAAATATTTTTTAACTGATATTATAACTAACCTTGCATTGCATTTTCAAGCTTTTTGACTCAACGAAAAAATTGTTATTAACATTCATAGACAAAAAACTAAAAAAAAATTGAAAATGTCTATAAATAGCTCAAAACTAGTCAAATATTAAAAAAAAAATCATAAATAAAAATTAATAAATTTAACGTTTGGTGAAAATGTCAAATGCCTGCAATTATTCGTTTATACCAGTTAAATTTATTATGTTGCTCATAATATTTTTTAAAAAAAATTAGTTAATCAAACGAAAGACAAACATAGGTTCAAGGTAGTATCCAGCTATTTATTGGAACGTATATTTTTGTGAATATTTTAACAACAAGAATATTTTTAAATTACTTCAGATAGTCTGTTAGCTACAACTATTCCAGCACTTCCTGCTCCGACCACTATAAAATCGTATTTTATGTTGATTGTGACGTAGTCATCTTGTTCCACGAAAATCTCTCGGTCAATCGTGTCATGCCGCTGTGTTGGCTCCAAAACTGTTGATTCGGATTTGTGTAATAAATATTTAACAAGATAAAAAATTAAACAAAAATTTGATTTCATTGTTTAAAAAAAATAAGAAAATACGAAAAACAAAATGTTATTCACATAGCAGCTCTACATAAACGTCGAACACTGTAAATACACGTGTATACCTATACTATAGTTGGTGAACACAAAACCTTAACTAGAATGCATATAAATACATTTTTATACATAGTATTCATTTTAGTTATTATAGTTTCGATCACCTACTCGATTTGTTTGAACTAAATAAAGAGGGAAAGCCATTAAATATGGTAAATTTATTTTTATTTCCATTGTTAGCACTCGATCATTAGGGATACATATATATATATATATATATATATATATATATACATATAATTATTTAATAGTCTTGTTACACTATTACCTATTTGTACATTTATGACACAATGATACTATAAATATAGTTCTATATCTGACCATCCTGGCGTTGCCTGTGCCAAAGATTTGTGTTTTTCATAAATATATTTGTGAAAAAAATGTATACGCAATATTTCTACTACTTTTAATTGTAATATAACATATAAGTTGATATAATCAATGGCAAACCTATAAATAAACGAAAAAAACGTTCTTTTTTTCGTTAGTCATATCCAACTTAATATATGGGCTACCCTTTACTCTTTAGCTATCTATAATAACTAGTGTTTGAAAATAAACACCCTATTATAAATCCCTTTAAGTTTCAATGAACCTATTGATACAACTTTTATTGAAAACGGTCCAGCAGTTTTTAAGTCTCTGGCTAACCAACAGACAAATATCAATTTTTATATTAATACTAATATACCTAACTGAATTTAAAAAAAAAAAAAACAATTATTCGATTAATGTGTTTGTTCTGTTTTCGCATCAATAATATTATAGTTATTGATTGTAGTAATTTTTACAGTCTGGGTGTGACGATGTGGAATGATGTTTTTTACGGTTGGTTGATAATTATTGGACCACATCTTATCTATTTGATTGGTTTAAAATATTTTTTTACATTTAATTAGCCAGTTTATTGGTCACAAATAAAATAAATAATTTTTAAAGTCATCAGTACAACAATTAGTTACCTACTCTCACTTTTTTATTTTATTTTATTTATTATAAAATTCTTATAAATTTAGGCCGACAGGCCGTCCCTCTCAGAATCGTTTTTCGTATATAGATATACCTACAATGATTTAACATTAAATTCAAATCTATTTTACCATATATATATATTACATCTATATTACCTACTCAATGACAAAGTACACTAGGTTCACCACTATACATACTGCAGACGAGCGGATCATTGCAGATAATTCCATATAACTATGAACTAAGACTATTTTAATTCATGTTATTATCAACACATCTTATCAATGATTAATACAAGTGATAAATACTTGTCCGAGTACATTAATACGTATATAAGTTTGTCATATTATTTGCAATCGTATTTATTTTATTTTCCTTATGCAAACACTTTTAGTTTAAAATGTGGTGAGCATTCTTAAAATTTAAAAATTCAAACTTTATATTATGTATATTAATAATTAATAAGTTACAAAATTAATATAAATACCATGGAGAGAGTCAAACACTGTAGTTTATTTTATTAATTATACATTATGTTCCTTGGAAATGTGTTCAAATACATTTGTGAGTGTTTTAAAGTCTTCTTCACATAAAGGACATTTCACCAAACGGACACAATTTCTATTGTCTACGCCATGAGCTTTTTGTATATGTTTATTCCTATTGCTTATACTGCTAAATATATTATTACACAAAGAGCATTTCTCTTTTTTATCAACGTCATGACTTGATTCATCGTTTCATTTATGTTTATTTAATAATATTTCTGACATTTTATGAAAATATAAAAAATACTGATTCTACGCACAACTGCACAAGGAACTATATGAGGTGACATTATATTTGTATTATGTGTAATTTAATCAAATAATCTAATCTTTATATTTAACTTTATCTTTAATGTTTTAATTATTTGTTATTAGCTACTTATAGCTGGAATTTTTGTTATAATTTAATATTTTATAAATAGAAGTCTGTACATTCTAAAAAAATTATCTTTACTGTGATTTGTTTGTTTTTTTTTTTTAATTTTGCCATATAAACATAATATATTATGCTGAACTATTTTGTAATTTTTACAATATCAATTATCAAATAGTACTATAATATTAATAATCATATATATATATATATTACGGTAAAGGTACGAATACCAGTAAAACCTAGGATAACAAAATAGTTTAGTCAAACCCCGAATGATTTCTGTAATTCGGACTTTTACAAACAAAATTTGGTAAATCTTAAGATAAGCAACTAGCATTGGTAAAAGTCTAAAATTTTTACCAATTATGGTTAGGTTAGGTTAATTATTTAGGTTATTAATATTCATAATATTAATAATAGTAACAATGATTTAAGTAGGTATACTAAGTACTATATTAGCTACTTCCTATTAGTATATTAGATGGGTACACATTTATATTATTAATTATAATAATTATTATATATTGTATTTTACTTGTATATTATTATCACAAATTATTATTAATATAATATTGTGATAGACTTTGGGAATTTAATATAAATCATGATAATGGAAGACCCTGACACGGGTACCTACTTATACAATCAATAAATTAGCCAAAAATGTATCTACCTATGTATTAAAAGTTGTTCCTATAATTATTAACACCTTTTAAAAATTCCTAAAACCTTATTTTAAACGACATATTTGAGTCACTATTATATATATTATTATTATTTTTACTTTATTTTTCACTATTCCTGACAATTGTAAAACAAATACTGCTCGTAAAATGATTTTTAATAGACCTGGATATCAATTTATGATCTATCTTATTAACCTGTTTCGTATCATAAACTAATTGTATGTACAACATATTGTTTAGTAGAAACAACTTTTATCACATATATAGGTAGATGCATTTTTATGCGCGTGCGTTATTTGGAATTAGCTGTAGTGATCAGCTCGTTGCTGCAGCAGTGAGCAGATCGACTTTCAAATTATTTTTACCTATATCATAGGTACGTGCAATATCTCATTTTTATTTCTTACATATCAAGTGACATTAAGTACCTATATTCTTTATTAATTAAACATAACCTTTATTTACAAAACAAATTAATAACTAAGTAATAAAAATCTATTTAATACTTATCCAAGTAAACATATTACAAATTTTCTAAATTTTTTTTTTGAAATAATTTACAATCTGTATTTAAAACACAATACATACGTAAATAAGACAATGTACATAATAATATTAAATATCCACAGATTACCCTCAGTAATCTATTGATAGAACCCAACATGATTTTTATTTTCTTATGTTTTTCTTTTTATTATAACAAGTTTTTTCGCCATAAACCTTTATTCAATACATCGATGATAATAAATTATTTTAGAAAATGGATTTTAAATAGATGATATATATTATAAAAAAAAATTATTATAATAAGAACAAGTTAACAATAATTAATATCCTTCAGTAATTATTGATGTTGGCTGGTATACCGATGTTTCCCTAAAACATACAATTTTAAAATTTAAATAAAAATACCCAAAACTATAGACATAAACATATAATCTAATACTAGTTTTTATATATTATATCAATGTATTTACATTACACTTGATTATTTTCTTTTATTTAATTTGTAATTTTAGATTCTATGCGTAGTGAAAGAATTTATTGATTTTACAATGATGTATGTTTTTTTCTATCTGCCGTCACTTTTTGGAGCAGTAAAAATACTTCCATTTTTTACTTCAGCATCTTTACCGAAAGGAAATTAAATTTAGTTTGTACTTTGGGTAGTCAAATTAAATTCCCAGTAGTTTTCAAATGTGCTCGGAAAAACAAAAAAACAAAAATTAAAGGAAAATGAGATTCACGATAAAATTTATCGTTCAACAATAGTTTTCATTGGTTGTAAATTATAATACTTATAGAAGTTATTAGTATTTATTCATTGTATATAAATGAATGCTATTAGTTATAGAAATAAAAAATACAAAATTTTCATCGTGAATCTCATTTTCCTTTAATTTTACTTATAAAACCTAACTATAGTCTATAGAACGAAATCTTTAGAAAATTGTCAACTAACCTTCCAGGATAATCATTTTTAAGATAATATGCAAATACAGTGTGGCCAAAACAAATTCAAACTACCTAGTATTAGTAAATCAATAATATTGTTGACACGTCGAATCTGCTCAGAATTGTTTTTGGTATACAATGATTTATCATTGAATTCAAATTTAACACATCCATTAGTACCTAGGCAAAAAATATCCAGATCTGTATTATTCGAGGAAAAAATATCCGCGAAAAAAAATATCACAATGGAAAAATTATCAAGATAGAAAAAAATGTCCAAGGAAAAAATATAGAGAAAATGAGGTTAGAGATTGGAGTTGATGAATTAAAGTAGCGTAAAGGGAAATTGGCCAGCCACTTAAAACAAAACAAAAATTCCAAAATATGCAAGCAAAACTTAAACAATTATGCATTGAAATTTTTTAAAAGCAATAGGGACAACAATTAGGGGTTTTTTAAATTGTAATATGTATTTTTACTTTTTTATTTTTACCATTCATTATTATTTACTCACTCACACGGATGTTTTATATTTTGATAAATTATATTTATATTTATAATTATAATTTTATATTTTATATTTTTTCCGCGGATATTTTTTACAAGGACATTTTTTCTGTTTGAATAATTTTTCAATGGATAATATAGATCCGGATATTTTTGCCGGTTACCCATCAATTAAAATAATACACTTGACAACTACTGTACAGCAAAACGCTACCCATTTGTCCACCTTTTTTTAAAACTTTGTAAGTTAATTTAAAGTAATTTATTATAAATTATAAAATATTCAAAAATATACACAACTACAAAAGTTATATATTTGGTTTATAATCGCCATTAAAAGCTTTTAAAAAAGAATGTGTTGTGTACTTTTAAAACAATAAAATTGATTATTATCTTTGTACATTTTAGTATTTTACAATTATATATTATGTTTCAGTTAAAATTGTTTAGTTATTTCTGATCCTATAATAAACAATTTATATTTATTATATTATTGTATTTGCATAGGTAGCCCCATTTCATATTACCTATGTAAGATTCAGAAACAATATTTAATTGGTGGTTCTTAGTAAGTATATCTATGAATATTCAATAGAAAATAAATTATTTCTCAATGACAAATTCCAATAATATACATATTACACAACATTTGTAAAATTAATAGTTTCTCTTTTATTTTACGTTATTATTTAGATGATTCATGGTGGGTACATAATAAAGGTATAAAAATAAAATAACATTTAAATACGCATATAAATGCATTATTCAGGGGCAATTTATAAGCTATCGCATAGGTGTACATAGTTACTTACGAGCGTAGGTAGGATAGCTTAACCTGTTTAATTATTATGTATTACAAGAAACATTTAATAAACACTAGAAAGTAGTAAATCGATCTGTTTGTGTGAATACATTAAGTACCTACATCATCGGTTATACGAATAAACTAATAACTAATGACCATTAACCATCATCCACAAACAATGCATAGTGTGTGTGTGTGGGGGGGGGGGGGAAAGGGGAAGCTGCCCCGGTTGACAAATTTCTACTAGTTTTCAAAAACGTCAGGAAAAACATGAAAAAATTAAGGAAAAACAGGAATTTTTACGCAAAACCAATTATCTATAAAATCTATTTATATTTTTAGTGTAATTCAAAAACTAATAACTGTTGATACTTTAAATTTTCTCCAAAAGCTTATAGAACAATTTTCTATACATGATAAATATTTTGACTCTTTTTGAGCTATTAATAAGCATAAGAAATTTTCGATTTTTTTTTTTTTTTGTAAAAGAAAATTTTAAGAAAATGTTTGTGGTTCAAAAAGCCTGACAATTTGATTCAATAGAATAATTCAGTATTTCATACTATAACCAAAAAATCTAAAAGTTATATAATCACAGTTTTTTTTTTTTTTTTAATAGACATTTTAGGTTCAAATTTGAACGAAATCGGATATTTAATCAGAGAATAACGATTTTAATTATTTTTTGTAATATAAAAATATTATTCATGGCTACTTGAAATTTTTAAATTATATAAAGTGAAATGATTTGGTCAAAAATTAGCTCAACCTATTGTTTTACTAATAGTCACACTTAATACTTACAAATAATCAATTACTTAATAACAATAATATCATAATATTATATACTTAGTTATATAGGATGACGGAACGTTTTGGCTCAAAATCGTTTTTAGTATACATTAATTTTATATCATTGAATTCAAATTTAACAAATCCATTACAGTGACCCCACGGCACCTAGTTGTACAGCAGAGCGGTACTCACTTGCCTACATTTTTATTTTCAATAATTTTATTTATATTATGATGTTATACAAATCATAATTTTATTAATAAAATGCATTAGATTCTGAGCAGAGCGATGTTTTTTTTAAGATGGGTACAATGATTGTAAAGGGCGGCATTTTAAAATTTTCCCTCGGGTGGCATATTTATTAACCCAGCACTGATCAAAAATCATACCCAAATAACTAATTATAAATTTTCCAGATTTCTATGCAAATATACAGTATAACATGTACATTTTTATACACACAAAATTTCAAAAAAGTGCAAATAATATGCATCAACAATAATGTATAATAAGCATGTATTTATGCATAAAAATACTTGGAAAATGGTATGAATTTTTAAATTTGTACAAATTGTAAGATATTTTTAATTTATTGTATTATTTCATTATGAAACAATTGAAATGGTACTTCTAGCGAATTATAAACTTGGTATCATATATTATATATTGTATAAAATATACAGAAAATAATTAATTTATTATTGCAACTAAAAAAAAATTAATTTTTTTTATTTAACGTTTATAAGTTATGCAAATTTTATGAAACTATCTAGAAGTACGTAATTTATGTCTTATATATTATATTCTTACTCAAATTCGCAAAAATAATTGACTATAAAATTCACGCATAATGAAACGTCGTCGTGTTTAATAAGAATTCTTTTATCATTTTATATTAAATTTAATTATAATACCATATTGTTTATTTATTAATTAATATTTTTTTACTCAAAATTTAAACTTATTAAACCAAATCACCTGAAATTAATTATATAGATTGATACTTAGGTAAAGCCGGTAGTGACGAAATTTGGGCTTACTAATGACACGGCATGCCATAGGTAATTGAATGAGTAAGTAATTACTAACTTGATAATTATGCATTTTAAATTGGTTATAGTTAGTGAAAGATGTGTTCTGGTAGTGAATATTTAGTATTTACCAACAACATAATAAATGTTGATGTTTGAAATTTTAGCATATGAATTTTTGATTAATTCGGCATCTCTGGTCTGTGGATAATGCTAATAACATTCAAAGTCATCAATCATATTATAAAATGTATCAAAACTTTTAAAAAGGTCATAATCCAATCACTACTAATTTATGTCCAACTTTGCATACAAATACATACAACAGACAATGCAATTGGAAATTGAAATAGCGCTATGCCATAAATGTGGTACAATTAACTATTATATCGGTATGATAGTAAAATATGTTCGGTAGTTAGGTATGTACGACGTATTATTTTATCTATAGCAATTAAAATGTTTAAATTAAGTGTATCAGCTTTCGCAATGATTGCTGTCCTATAGATTTAAAAAATTAACTCGTCAACATCGAAACTACAACTAGCCACCGTACCAATGATTCTGTAACTCGTTTCTTTAATTTCTTTAAGATTCAAAATATGTCGAAATTACCTTAGTTGATAGTCGTGTGCATAAGGAGCTTTGTTTTGATTAAATATCCTATGATAGTATGAAAGCGAACTTTTTCGTTTTGCACAGCACATCATAATTCCCATTGTAAATGGTACCGTCAATATAACACCAATCAGTATTCCTATTAACAGTATTCCGTCTCTTTCGGGACGGTTATTGTAGAAATCCAAACACCGCATATGGTAATGGCGATGATCTAAATCTCGAATCGAAATTCCACTCATTTCAATTGGCTCTTGACAACTGAAATCCAAATTTATAAAATGTATTATCGCGCCGAAATTATGCATTTATAAAAATAATCACGTGAAATCTTTAAGAAATTCTGGATGTCTTGATTCTACCATTGGTGCTAAAGTAGACACAAGCCATTGATTTTCACAATCACATATCCACTTGTTGCCTTGTAAATTCAATTCTTCTAACGTGTCCCATCTATTCAACAGACCGCTATCCAAGTATCCTAAAGCGTTGTAACTCAAATCTAACTGCAAACAAAAACACTCAAAACTTACTAAATAAACGGTGATAAACTTAAATGTAATTGGTACCTATGACCTATCCTTACTTTGACTATGCGAGGCCACAGTTCACCTTCTGATCCGTCGTTCAATTTATAGCTAAATATGGTGGAATCTATTGATTTGAGTTTATCATTATGTGTACAGTGAAATTCCTCAAGGACATTAAGAAGATTGAAAGCACGTGGTCCAATATTATTTAATTCTGGCATATGTGATAGATGAAGTACTTTTAACGATGCCATTTTTGGGAAACTCCTAAATAATAAATGAATACATTTTAAAAAAATATTAAACCATGACACTGTCACTATAGTCACTGCTCACTAGTTATAGAATCAAATACAAAATTAACTCACAAGATGCTTTTTACCGGATTAGAACTAAAATCTAATCTCCGTAACGCATGCGCTTCATCTAGTCCTTGTGGAATTTGTATGAATTCATTATTTGACAGATTTAATATTTCTAAAAACCGAGGTGTGTGTAAAAGATGGTCCGGCAACTCGTGTAAAGATGTATTAGACAAATTTAAGACCTATTAAAATTGTAGATTAGTAAATGGTTATGACCTTAAAATATAATTAGTTATTTGTATAATTGTATACTTTTAACATGGGCAATGAAGATAGTGCGAAACTAGTTGGCCGATCAATGACTTTTAAAGGATTTCCTGCTAGTGTCAATGAAACAAGGTTACTGAGTTCTTTGAAAGTATGTGGCAACAGCGAATGAATATTATTGTAATCAAGACGTAAATGAATCAGGCTACCCGGTTTAGAGGTATCTTCGTTATTAATCTGTAAAACGAATATAAGCCATTGTAATAATTACAATTAAATCATTTTAGTAGAATTACAAAAATACCAACCTTGAAAATATCGGGACTTAGACTTTCCGCCGTCAAAGAATTGTAGCTAAGGTCGAGTTCCAAGAGTAACTTTAAGTTTAAAAACGCCATTTCATCTATTTTGTTTATCTTGTTTTGTCGAAGTGATAAGTATCTAACTTTGGATGGTGGCAATTGCTTCACACGTTGAATTCCATTATAGTCAAAATGCATGAGGGTTGCACTCTTTACGACTTCTGTATGATCACATAGATCTAGAATGTTCATCAATCCATTTTCTGTACAATTTATTATGAAATTTTTACATGTGCAAGTATCGCATAAAATACTTTCACCGCTAACCACACAAATTACAATAATAATTAGCATACATGATGCAATGTATTTCAAGAACCTGAAAATTAAAAAAAAAACAGCACACGTTTATACAATTAACAAAAAAAAATTTAATATAATTTGTATTATAATTAGCTGTAAACAAAACAAATTGCATTTTAAAACTTACATGTTTATGAATAGCAAAACGTATATTAATTCCGGTTAAATTCCAATTTATGAATAGTGGCAAGAGGCAAGGTGTTCATGTATCTAGCACGCAAAACAAAGTCAACAATTTCGAGCGCAAGATAAATAAATAAATCTTATCATAAGACAAACATTAATTTAGATACGCCATTGTTTAACGTAACGTAACTAATTCCATGCCTGCTTTAATTTTAGCCTAAATGCATATTATAAGTATTGACGTATTGTTAAGAATCAATAATAATAATAGGTTAGGTTACTAGTTGTTACAACATTCATATAATATTATGATGATATTTTATCCGAACTTTGTAATCCTTTCTTTTAGATACATATTGCCTACCCACTGTTCATTATTATTGTTGTTATCTTATAAACTATAATCGTAATAAATAATTAAATAAACATTACATACCTAAACATGTCATTCAGAAAATGTCATGCTAACGGTTTGGTACAATAGAGACCGAACACTACAGAAAATTACCGTACGAATATATATCAACAACAAAATATAATAAACTCTTAGACATTAATAATCATACTAATAATAAGTCTTTAATACTTCATAATGATTGATACTAATAACTTTTAAAATATAAATAACAATGAATAACGAAAGCACAATAGTTCGTCTTATAGTCGCAGTAAGTTATAGTAAAATATTAAGGATATGTCTTTTGACTTCTTAAGGCCTCAGATTTTCTGGCTTTTACTTTTATAGGTATTACTGAACATAGAAGTAGGTGTAGTTTTGTATGATTATAAAAATGTGAACGATTCGTTCAACATATAGTTTACAGAAAAAATGTATTATGAATATTTGGGAATATTCCAGTGGTTAGAGAATATTTAGTTTCTTCAGCATATTATCGGAGATTATTTTGTAAATTACGTGGAAAAAAAACATAAATATTTTAATTAGTAATAATTGTTGTAATTTTAAATTTGAGATCTATATGTTTTTGATTATTCACCGATAAAATAAAATAAATTTTTTTTTTAAGTTGCCATGCTTATACGCGTTGATTCAAGCCAGAGTACAAGATTAAATTATTAGTAAATTTTAATTGTATTACAGGTATTTCAAAAAACGTAGATTTTGTGCTAATGTATTAAAAATATGTGTAACTAATGATTTTATACGATTTACGACGTGACAGTTCAAAACAAATCGAAGGTATCCTCATTTTTAAGTCGCATTGAAGTAAGTATATATAAAAATGTAATTAAAAAAATCGGGTTGGGATCGTTTCCTAAATGCTTTAGCCCTCAATTTCGAATTTATCATTTATTTGTAATTTATTACAACATTTTAGTTTTACCCTTTGGCCTTGTCGAGGTGAGACTCGTGTCCAACACTCAATTTCCCGCTGCACTGCTGCAATCAAGATCATAACTATGAAGAATGGTCCAGAAGTCCTCCCCCCCTCTAATAGTTTTTAAAAGTAGAAAAATTTTAAACGTGAATATTGTTTTTATTGACTTTTGTATTAAGAATAATTTTATATTGTAGTTAAAACAATAATAACGAGAATAAAGAGTTTTTATTTTTTAAACGTAAATAGTGTCCAGTAGGTAAATAATTTATAAAAAAATCTTTGAACCTTCCCGAAATATGTTTTCAGTTACGGCCTTGACTACAGTATAAAGTTTTTTATAAAAAAAATCCTTGAAATAAAAATATTTATGAACAATTTATTTCGAATACTAAGTACAAACGATACTTGTAATAAATAGACAATTTACTTAAATGTTTTAAATAAATAAATTTTTTACTTACACATTTAAAGAACAAGCAAACTCTAACACGAACTATCACAACTTCGAAGAAACATGGCAATTGCAGCTTCCAGTGTTTTTTTTTTAAATTATTTTTTAACACTATCTGGTTTTTATATAAAGTATACCTATACATAAAATGTAATGATTATTGCCTTAAATAAGTGTTAATTTAATCTTTTACAAAATTTGAGTGGTTAGAAAACATTGTTTTTATTTTGATATGCTACCTACATAAATAATATTGCTAGGTATGTCGCGGCTGTAGAAACTCGATTATACGGTTGAATACTTGAATTAACTAAAATTCAAGTTATGCTAACTAATTATTATACCTAAAGATAAATCATATTGGTTTTTCGTGTACCTACTTACAGTTTTAAATTGACATTGATACAACAATATTGTAATGTAAAATTTATTTTATTATGACCTACATATAAGAGATTATATATAGAGTGTCTTACGAAGACTTGACATATGAAATAACTTGTTATATTTAATATTCAAATTTTTTTTTTTTTTGTTAAATTTTAGACGCTTGCGTTACATATATAATATAAAAAAAGTTTTTTATTTTTTAATAGTGAAAATAAAAAATTTTAAATTTGATAAAATTTTTTTTTAAAAAATGTAAAATAGCGAATTTGTAAATATGATTTTTAGAAAAATTTTAATGCTGAAAATATCTCTTAAAGATTAATTGTTTATTTTCTACAATTTTTTTAAGTTTTCAGAAATTCTTAGAAAAATAAATCAATAATAGTCATTATAACTAGTTATCAATAATAACTGATGATAGTGATTTATTTTATTACTATAAAGGAGAAAATAATTCAAATTTCCAAAAACTTCAAAAAAATGTAGAAAATAAACAATTGCACTTTAAGGAATATTTTCACCATCAACATTTTTCTAAAAATTATATTTATAAATTGACTATTTTACATTTTTCAAAAAAATTTTTTATTAAATTTAAAATTTTTTATTTTCACTATTAAAAAAAAAAAAGTTTTTTTATATTATATTTACATGTAGCTCAAGCATCTATAAATTAAACAAAAAAAAAAAAATTTAAATATTGAATACGACAAAAGTTATTCCATATGCCAGATCTTTATGAGACACTCTGTATAATGGGATGATTACATATAATTAAGCATTTTTATATAATTCATATACTCGAAACATTTTTTTTTAAGTAGGTATCTATCCGTAATAGACCAAAGTATTATATATTTATGGTTCTAATAAAATTACAGTTATAATAAAAAGCTTAAAAATGTAATTTAATAACTAGTTTACAACAGACTACTACAGGTGAACTGCTGTTACTTACAATGCACAATGACAGTTCAATAGTTTGTTTATGGCTATAAAATAGTTTTTTTATTTTAACTCAAAGTTTTAAACTATATAGATATTAGGTACCCATTGTTAGCAAATTTACCTATTGTTTTTTTTAATTTTACACATTGCACATTTTTCCATTAAATTATTTATTTTTATTAAAAAAGAAGAAAAGATACCTACCAATTGTAAGTGTATATTGTATAGATTATAATAATATAATATATTGAAAAAAATGTTTTTAGGTTATCACAGTATATTTCCTTAATAAAATAAAAGTATTAAAAGTGCAAAACATAAACAATCATTGGAAAACTTAGAAGAAATATTAGTAAGTTTAACGGCTTGATAGAGCTTTGTTTAGAATAGTTTTTTGTATACAGCCATTAATTATTTTAACATAGTTCTGTTATTAAAATAATACAATATGATAATATGATAGTCTCTACATTTTATCTCTATACACAATAATTATAATGCCCAATATTATTATGCACCTATGTCTGTTATACAATACTAAATAAATAATTTAGTTAAGTACCTACTTTAGAAGATACCATGCACCAATCAGTAACTAGTATACACTATACAAGGTATCTTATTATGATTACTCTCAAAAATACATTTTTTTCAGCTACTTTCCAACTATTACTTTTAAATATACAAAACCACAATACCTAACACCTAACAGATGGGAATCATTAATTCAACTTTTTAAATATGTACATCTATATTAGAAGTAGTAACTCTCAAATATTTATATAGTAATAGTTTTTAAAAAAATATTAATTAGAAAATTGTTATTGTCTGGGAACACAAACACAGTGATACATCCTGTTAAGTTAGATCAGATACATTAAAGTTCCAACAATCTGAAAATAAAAGGCACAACACTAATATCATAGTAAATCCGTACTGAATAATTTTAATTTTACTGTTTAATATGTAGATGATGTTTAGAGATATTATGTTGACAAATTTTATTAAATTGATGTAGAAATAAAAAAAGGTATACAATGTTTAACAATAATATATAATCATAGAAATATATTATTCAAGAATAACATTGTTAACCAATAAGCATACGATGTCTGCAGAATTTGAGAATACATTAAATATCAGGTAAGGGCTTAATTAGATAAGCTAACCTACCAATTTTGAAACATACTCTATATTTAGAGAAAAGTGCTTAATTTAATATATTTATTTGGTTTTTAGATAAACTATTAGGTTAACTAATTATTAACCAAATGTTTTTATCTATACAGCATGAAACAGTTTTAAAATTGAAGATTTCTAAATTTTGATATTGATCAAAAATAATTAAATTCAACAATTTAAAAAAAAAACTGAAATGTGCGAATTAATTCTGAGTTAATGATAGTACTTAATATCACAAAATGTACAGTAAATAGAGGGAGACTTTATTTGAACTTATATATTTTTCTTTTTGATAAATATGTATCCATAAGCACAACTGACCTAAATTTTTGGTGATGCTAAAATTATGTTAAACTTATTAACTTGTGAAGCCATAAGGAAGCTTTTCCCCCACATATACATTTCAAACTATAGATAACAGATTTTTGTAACACAACTTTATTATTTATTTGTATTAACCAATTTAATGCACTTACAAAGTAATTGTTTTATTATTATTAATACAATATAATATTATGTATTCAAGTTACAACCTAAGATTAATAAGAATGTATTAACATTCTATTTTGATGTAAAGTTACAAGAACATGTAATATATTTGAAGCAAGAGCATTTTTTTTCAGTTTGGTAGAATCTTAAAAATATTTCCCTGTTACAAAAATACTGCCTATCTACCCCTGACACTTC
The DNA here is from genome assembly GCA_014851325.1 of Pentalonia nigronervosa. Taxonomy (NCBI): domain Eukaryota; kingdom Metazoa; phylum Arthropoda; class Insecta; order Hemiptera; family Aphididae; genus Pentalonia; species Pentalonia nigronervosa. Next base: position 70,398 of record JACXSJ010001025.1, on the reverse strand, counting down.
TGCTTATTGCAAAATTGCTAAGTCATGCTTGAGTCAGTGAAAGCAAAAAAAAAATTATATGCTGACATCATCTAAAGAGGAAGCATAAGTAAATAAATGTTCTCTACCTCATATACATAAAATATAACAAAAACCACTCTTTCCTTTTCACTTCCTTTTCCTTTTTACTTTACTTTTCATTGTAATTAGGTACATATTGAAATTAAAGTGTTCATCATTCATCATGACAATTAAAAATTGATAATGAATAATATTATTTCAGAAGCTTGATTTAATATTTTTATTTTAGAAAGTTATTATAAATTATAAATAACTTTCTTAAAAATCAAAATATTAAACAAAGCTTTTGACAAAACAGAGTTAATATTATAATTTATAATTGTTACCTTAATTTCAATAGTGTAATTACAATGAGTAAAATATGGAAAAGTTTAACTATGTAACACATGTGCCAAAAGAGAGAAAGAAATTATAGTGGTATGTCCTTTGAAGTACAAATAATATTCTCCTTTAATTTTTTATAAAAACTGATAATTTTAGTATTATTATTAAACATTTGAGTATTCAATTACGTGAACTGTATTTTTACACTAATAATTACTGATGGGTAGCATCTTCAGAAGTGTAAGCGTTAAATAAATTTCTCTATATTAAAATAGAATAGCATATTTTATTATTTTAAAGATAAAGAACCCTACAATTATATACTTAAACAACTTTGTAGTATCAAATTAGTGCACAAACTTTTGTAATTCCAAACTTAGTTTAAATAATAGACATAGGTTATATGAAAATTTTTAAAATTACAACCTGACCACCGACATAGGTTTTTTCAATTTTGATATTTTTATAATAAATCTTTAAATAATTCACCAACTAATGTTAATTAGTTAATTATCTATAAGTAAAATCAAGTATCAATGAAATAATATTAGGTGTTTGAACAAGTGAATATGTTAAAATTAAAATCAATGATAAATTTATTTTCCATTAATATTGGTAAACAAAAGTTAACATTAAATTTCCTATATACGAGATAAAAGTAGTTAAAAATAAAAAAAAAATTACATAGAATTTGAAACAACAAACATTTTATATACTTTATACAATCCCATCATTACTTAGCTATTGTTCTAGTGTTTTGCTCTGCCAAAGGTTTTTGTCCTCCCCTTCTTCTTGATTTCTGAGCAGGCTGATTTTCATTTTCTCCCACATTCTAAAATAATGAATACATAAAAATAAATACCCAAAATTTGATAAAGATTTTTGTATGCTTTAATGTTTAATTACTTGTCCTTGTGCTTGAGGGTTTGATTTTTGAGGTTTTTGTGATTGTCTGATGCCCACTTGACCTGTTGGAGGGGGTACAGCTAATACATTGCCAACAGCCTTTGTCCTGCCTTCTCTAAATACTAATCTTTGACCGGGTCGCAAGTACTCTGGGTATTTAATGAACCTAAACCTAACTTTTGCCTTATCCCCAGTTCTCAAACATTCTTCAGACATACTAAGAATAGATGCTGTTTGTCGAATACTACCACAATGAACTATAAAAAAAAAAAAATGTAACTATAAATTACATAATAAAACATAGCTATTGATAACCTACCCATAGCTTGGTAACGAGAACTAATTGTTGTTGGATGATGTAATACCAGAATCTCTCCATCAAACTCCCACGTAGCAGATGGATTAAGTGATGGAGAAACCATTACCATACCTTTCCGAATTTGGGATCTTTTGATTTTTTTTAAAGCAAAAGAGGCAGTTTGTCCAGCTTTTACTTCACGTACAACCATTCTTTTACGGTGTATACTCTTAACTGTGATTGCAACAAACTGACCAACAGGATCAGGTCCTAACATCAGTGTATCATTTAAACGAATTGTTCCACATAATGTTGTACCAGAAACTACTGTTCCAACGCCCTAAAATTTTATATTATTTTCTAAAATATTTAAATATCTAAATAGGTAATTATAATTTACAATTTATACATACAGGCACAGAATATGTATCATCTATTTGAAATTCAGCTGGATCATTATCAGTAGACATAACTCGGGTAGTTAAAAGATTTAAAAACATTTTCAATAAGTCTAAATTTTCGCCATTTACATTAGAAACTTGAAATATTGGGCAAAGTCTTAAAAAAATATATTAGTTAAATTTAAAATCGAATAAACATTTAACAATTTAAATGTTACATACCTTTGAGAAACAAAATTTGTAGCACTCACAATGACATCATCTTTGGTCTTAACCATAACTGGAACTTTTCTACATCCTGGTGACTTAAGTATACGAACTAATAATCTTAGTGTATCTTGAAGTATATTAGGGGGGCACATATCAATTTTTGTAACTACTACAAATACTGGAACACTAAGAGCTAATGCAAGACCTAAATGTTCTTTGGTCATTCCAATAATCCCAGCATTGGCTCCAATCTAATTGAAATTACAGTTTTAAAATGTATTACAGTGATATTAAATTTGAAATTACCATTAACATGCCAAAATCTGGCATATGTCCAGTCATACCAAACACAGTAGTCTTCAAGTAACGTTCATGTCCAGCTAAATCGATAAAAGTAATCACTTTGGTCGATTTCTCACATATTTTTACCCAGTCTAATGATCCGTGTTCTGGTCTGTTCACCACTTCTCCTGTGCTATCAAAACCAAGAATATCATTACCTACAGAACTTGTACGTCCCGATTCCATTTCATGTTTGTGTCGAAACAGTTTTAACCTTGCATGACCTCGACCATTATCTAATTCACCATGAGTCAAAACCCCCAACAATGTTGATTTTCCAGCATCTACATTTCCCACAACCGCTACCCTAAATGAAAAATGATATGAATATTTTTTATTTTAAGATGTTGAATCATTTATTACCTTATTTCAAGAAAGTCTTGAGATTCTAATCGTTTTCTAACAAGATACTGTGCTGTACTAGTTCCACTTTCCACTCTTTCTCTAAGAAGAACACAGTCTGCATCCTGAGTTGCTGCTAATGAATGTAGTGTAGCCACAGAGGCTTCAAACTCATCATTGGTTAAGCCGCTTCCATCATCACCAATACCCACATCATAAATAGTTTCTCCATGTCCTTCTTCTATGAGATCTTTGAGCCTATGTTGCAATGTTTCAAACTGCTCTTCTGACGGACTAACCAAACTTGACTGCAAGCAGAAACATAAAGTGGCAAAATGAATTCCTAATACTATAATTTCCACATCAAGTGTTGTTATAATTAAAAATTACAATACAACTAATTAAATTATAGTTTAATATTGAATATTGATATAACTACACAGTAGACTAAATTACCTTTCCACGAACAATGGAATAATCAACTTTTTTTGTTGCCTTTTCATCCAATTGACCTCTGTTTAACAAGGAAATGGCTTTTTCCGCTGTATTTGGAGTTTGTTCAACTATGTTAGCCATTTAAGTGTACTAGTCAGAAAGTCGTTCACAAGTCTTACTTGGCAAATAGTACGGACAGGTACCCATCACAAGTCAATATATCGTTCTACGACAAAAGCTGTTAGCTAAAGAAAGAAGCTTATATTTCAAACTATTAAACGTAAAAATGTACAGGTACCTACCACTTATTATAAAATGCCTTGAAATCACAGTTAAAACAAATTCAACCGTAGAACAGCCAATACCAAATATGTAGATACAAATCTATCGTAAAAATATACTGGCGTACAGTTGCGACGGTCACGTATCGTTCAACGAAATTAGTGTTTACTATTTAGTATTTACCAAGAGTAAGGTGTTCTAAACATAAATATTTGGACACCTTGTCAGTTGTAATAATAATAATAATAATTATTATTATTATTATTATTATTATTGTCGAGTTGTTATCAAAACGTTGTTCGATGATGTAAACGTATTATAAAAAAAAAAATAGTATTGTCAGTGCAGGTCACAACGAACAGAAATAACGAAGCCTCTCCCCTGACACTAAAGACTAACTAATGAGGACATTGAAAATTAAAATACTAAATTCATAAATATACTTCGAGCTTCAAAAGTTTCACTTTTTTTTTGCCAATATTTTCCTCGCTACCAATTTAGAGAAAATTGAAAATTGTACATTACATTAGTGCAATTATGCATTTGTGCGATGACAATATGAGATATTGCCCAAGTATCCTAATAAAAATATTAAAATCATGGTTATATTTACAACCAAAATTCAATATTGAAATAAACAAATTGGGGAGGAAACAAGTATAAATTAATGAGGATGTTAAATTTATAACCCTGACTTAAATATCTTGGTCCGCGATTTCTATCATGATCCATGGAACTTTATAGTTCATACCAATCGTGAGTTGAATCCACAGATATATACTAATACGTATTAGTATATATCTGTGGTTGAATCATTTGGAAATCAGTGTCACCACATTTGATATATGTCCACATCTTTCAAGTTTCTACGACTCTATGGCGAGACTGTAATACTGTATATTATCATGTTCCACAATTATTATTCGTTCCAAAAGACATTTGTCCTAAAATATGTTCCTATAAATGTTCATTGAAACAAATGTAGTTTGAACAAAAGAGTACATTGGAACAAATGTTTTTGTAGTATATTATGTTTATATCAAACTCAAACAAATAGTTACCTATCATGAGAATAAAAATAAATATTTATTGAATTTTAACAAAACTAATTGGAACCATAAGAGATCAAATATATTAAGGGAGGGATGTGCTGAAGCCCGTTATACATTTTCAATAAGCTATTTCGTGGGGGGCTCCAATCCCCCAAACCACTAAACCAATTCTTCAACCAATTCATGTTAATGACATTTATTTTTCAAAAAAAAAATCGTGCATAATATATATCTTTAATATTTTTAAATTGCTATAATAACAACTTATGAGAAACCATGTACTTCATCTCTCAGCTTTTTTACCCGAAGAATAAAATTTATCAACGTTCATAGAAAACAAATTGAAAAGTCAAAAAAACACAAAAAGGTCAAAATATTTTTTAAATTAAATCGCACATAGAAAATAATAAAATAAACATTTAGTGGTTATTTCAAGTAACATAAATAATAAATAATTATTCGTTTTTGAATTACAATAAAATAAAAAAATCGTTCAATGAAAATTCGTTAATTTAGGGTGAATATCCAATGTCATCAAAATTTTAACTTCTAAAACTCATAAAAAATAAATTTGACTTTTTGGTTTCCACTCAACTTTTAAATCTTGCTTAAGAGAATGTTACACCCGAAGTGTTGTCTCCGTCTTACATTTATACAACATAGCAAACACTGTTTTACGCGGGTAGAACCACTCAGGCTGTAGTCATAACTAATAATCAAAATTTTCACCACATAAAAAGGAGAACTTTGGTTGTGCAATATCGTTTTTATTTTTTCGATATCGACACTACAATAAAAGTTATTCAAGTTTGAAAAACACAAAAATAATAGATTTGGAAGAATATTTTATAATTCTAACTTTAGACGCTCATAAACAATTATTGTGGATTCACGCAATTATTTGTATTTGTATTATCTATTTATCTTGCATATCGCAAATGCAAATCATTCAAATGTTATACTTGGTAATTTTTAAAAGTAAACACGATTAAACGTGATTCGCACGAAACGTGCAGTCACATTTTGGTAATCTGATTGTTTTTGCGGGAAAGGTTCAGAAACGCATGAATTAATAATTTTAGCTCACTCGTGCGATCATACAGACGTCTAGATTTTTTAATCACATTTATATGCAACCCAGAACAGGACTAGATAAAAGAACTTTGGTTGCCTAGTGAATCTCTAGTCGAGCGACACGATTTGGCTACACGAATATTTAAGCAAAAACTAACGAAGTTAATGGATTTCATTGTCAAACATCACATTTACAACGCAACTTGATGTGTTCAATTGAATGACGAAAGATAAAATTTGGAAATTGATATCATTGGAAAAAGTTGAATTGAAAAAAAAATTGTGGGACAAAAAGTAGTGATTCACAGTATCTTTGGATCTCAACTGTTATCTATTTCTAACTTGACACGCGTACATTTTTTGGAGGCTATGGCTTTCTTATCGTTTTTTTTAATTTAATGCTGTTATCTAAAACTTTTAACTGGACACTGTTCCGTATGACCGACAGCCGTTCTGTCGTAGGTAACTTTTTTTTCTAGTTCACTATTATTAATTTGTCTAATTTAACGAATTTTTGTAATCTTAATTAATCGATATTTTAGCCGCTAATCGTTATTATAGTTTTTTTTTTATTTTTATGTAGGTTTTTGTAAATTGTAATAAATAATAATTGTGCGTATTCTTGTATTCTTCACTGTACTTTTTGACTGTCATAGTTCATATCTCGTGTAGGTACAGCTTCGAGAGGACTATAATAAGACAGTATTATTATTTCACTGTAGAAATGAAAATTTAACCAGTCGAAAACTTCGGTTTGCTCTAAGGGCCTGCACTTTGTATTTGATCGTCAGTCATCTCTTGAATACGATATATCTATTAGCGATGGAGGAGTATTCCGAAGAAATATTTTGCTGTTCCCAGTGGATTAAAAACGGAGAATTCGAAAAAGTAATTTAATCCGGGCTGTTATCCTGTAAACGTTTTCTCATAAATGATGTTATTTTAATATAATACATCATTCATATTGTATTGTGTACGCAGGTATGCATCCAATTACCAGACTATATGTTGAGTAAAAGCGTATCGATTTCTTCTGAATTTGAAAGACTGCTAGCTCGCCGTGTATACATACTCGGTGATACATCCTATGGCAGGTAAATACTATTGCAGTTATGATGCTCTCACATCTGATGTAACCATAGACCTATAAGCCTAGTTTATAACATTTTTTTTTTTTATATCAATTTCAGCTGTTGTGTTGATGAAACAGCCGCTCAACACATAACTGCTGATTGTGTCGTTCATTTTGGACGGTCATGTATGACACCAAACAGTCACCTTCCTGTCTATTACATTTTTCCTAAACAGCCGTTAGACTATGTCCAGTGTGCCAATTCGATAATAAAAACCTTTGAAGATGATGAGGGACTGATTTTGGTACTGTATGATGTGGCATATCATCATGTCCGAGGTAAATTCTTAACTTAATATTATGTTTTATAATTTTTTATATCCCATAATAATGCTGTTTTTTATCACAGACAATTTGGCCAAATCATTAAAATCTGCGAAGTCAATAATATTATCAGACATTGATTTAAAGGAACACAAAATTACTAGTTGCACTGTATCTGATGACCATGAATATACAAACATATTTGGAAGACGATTTCGTAATTTAAATTACAAATATATTGTTTATATAATGTATGATAACTATGTAAACAATGTCGATAGATTTATACTAGAGAAAAAAGGTACAAACATAAGATTTTACTATATTATAGACAATTTACAACTATTTCATATGAATAAATGTATTTTAAAGAAAGTCAAATATATATCTATCAAAACAGTTATGAAACATTAACACAACGAACCTTAACAACAGTGATAAGGAAAAAACACTATATAAAAGAAAAGATAAAAGATTCTACCCATATTGGAATACTTATATGTAGTTTAAGCATCAAAGATTTACTCAAGCGTATTGATAGAGTTAAGTGTTTATGCAAAAAGACAAACAAAAAATGTTACATTTTTTCTGTTGGACGTCCTAATGTTGCCAAATTAGCCAATTTTCCAGAAGTAATATATTTCTTACTAATGATCAAATTAGTGTAATGACTATTTTTTTATATATATTTATTTAGATTGAAATCTTTGTGAATATTACATGTGCAGAGGGTGTCATAGAAAATCAAAAAGATTATATGCAACTAATTGTTAATATTGATGACATTGAATTGGCTTTGGGGACTAAAAACACTAGTGGTATTTATAAAATGTTTTTGCTTTAGTATAGTAATTTGTTTAAAAAAATTGTTTTGATTTTAGATTTACCTGATATATCTTTAGTAACCAACAAATTAAGAAATTTTACAATGCCTAAATCGGAAATTGAGTTATCATCAGCATTAAATGCCAGAACAGATATGTCATTATCAATGGTCACTCAAAATAGAACATGGACTGGTCTCAATCCACATGACATAAGACCTCCAGTTATAATAGCTACAGAAGGTAGAAAAGGCACACCAAGCTCTGGATATACCATATCTGATTCAGATCATCGTAGCTAAAAAGAACTGTTTATGAATGTGTTTTCCAAAACATTAACACATTTCTATTTTAGTTAATCAACCTGATAATATTGTTTAAATTATTGGTATAGGATTTGTTATTCAATTAATCATTTTTGGTATTAAAGTAATAATAATTTCTTACATTCAAATTATACATTTTTATATATTTTTTAATTATTTTTATAAATAAAGTATTAAATAATATGTAAAATTACTGCCATTTTATAATAGTTGATTTTAAGGATATGTTGATATTTATTATAATATACTGAAGTCAAAGTATCTTCTAGTCATTAAAAAAGAATAGCATTTTAATTCTTTACCTGTACTTATATGGTATTTTTGTTTTATAAAAAACCATCTTATTAAATAAGATAATATTTAATAATAAGATATATTACCAAATGGCTGCATTAATCATAATTTACATTTTATTTTATTTTATTAAGAATCATATTGCATAGAATTTTGTACATAGACATTTGTTTTACACTAAATAAAATTCAAGTAATTTTTTTTTATAAACTTTCAGTTTTACAAAAAATATTTGCAAGAATGTATTCGTACTATTCTCTTTGGTATGTTGGTATTGTTATATTTTTAATAAAGTTGATTCAACCTACCTTAGAAATATTAATATTTTTATACAACTTACAAACATACCAAATTAAAAAAAAATAAATGATTATATAATTATATAATATAGCATAAACTATCCTTATAATAAAATAAATGCTAATCCACCCATATGATTTGTTCAGTTGTTTTTTATAGTCAATAATTTATTATTGGATTCAAATTTAACACATGAATTAATAAAATATATTAAGTATATTATTTTAATCTATACTTATGGACAAGGTACATTCAAATCCTATTATACAAATAAAACAAAGCAAGTTCCCAGGTTTTATTAAAATTAAGGTTGCTTTAAATAACATTATTTCATTTACTCGTGGAAAATTGAATTAAGTCCTATATGGCTAGAAGCCTAAACTAACTTTTTCAAGCCCTCTATTAATTTTTGCTCTGCTGAACAGTAGGGGTCATAGTAATGGATATAAAATAGTTTTGGAAATTTATAGTTTTTGACAAAGTAATGTTGTCAATATTATAACATTAAACACTTAATAAAATATTAAGATTGTATTATCGATATTTTTTTATTGGTATATGAACAACTTTATGCGAGGAGCCTTGTACTAAATTTTCAAGTTTTTTGACCAAATAAAAAAATTATCATTGGCATTTATAGAAAAAAACTACAATTTTCAAATGTATATAAATAACTCAAAACGAGTTAAAATATTTTGAAAATTATATCATATACAGAAAATAAAAAAATAAATATTTGGTAAAAATTTCAAGTATCTACGGTTATTCGTTTATAAATTTTAACAAAATAAGAAAATTGTTCAATGAGAAATTGTTAATTTAAGGGTGAATATCCGACTTTATAAGCTCATAAAAATAATAATTTGAATCTTTTTAATTTTTTTAAGTAGAAAATTTTATAAGAAATCTTGTATTATATTTTTAAGTCTAAGATATAAAAAGAAATATTTTTTTTGAATTTCTAACTCAAAATATTTTCAAAATGTTTGTGATTTTGTCAAAATTCTAACTTCAGTTGCTCATAAAAAAATACTGTGAATTGACTCTTAACTATTTTTTATTATACTAATAATAACTTATGACTCATAATTTAAGTTGTTTCTAATTGTTTCCTAATATTTTTAATTTGTATTATACATTATGTATTATTTATATTAAATTCTATTTTATTTTCAATTTAAATATTTCAAAATTATAAATAAATATTTAAATATTTTTAATTTTATACTAAATTAAAATTTGTTCCCTACTTATGAGGAACCTTGTATTAAACGTTTAAGTGTTTTGACAGAGTAAAAAAATATTCATCAACATTAATTTAAAAAAAAAATTCTCATGCCCATAAATAGCTTGAAAAAAGTGACAAAGTATTTTGAAACTATTCATGTCTGGAGAAAAATTGTGATATTAATATTTAATAAAAATTACAGTATCTGCGGATAATAGGTATTTGAGTAACAAAATTGATTTTATCAAAAACTGGTTATACGTAAAATTTAACATTTTTTTCTCAATGTTTTTGAAAACTACTTTGAATTTTTTTTTATTTAACCCTCAAAGTACCAACTAGTTTCACTTTCCTACCAGAATAGATGCATTTATAAAAAGAAAAAACACATCATTGTAAATCAATAAATTCACCTAACCTAATCGCTCCTCTCAGAATCTAAAATGTGTGTAAAAAAAAAATTGCTTACAAATCATAGTTATAATAATAATAATAATAAGTATATCTAGGTATATATATATATAAAAATGAATCCCTATTTCTCTTGGTCATGCTATAACTCGAGAACGCCTTTACTGATTTCATTCGACATTTTTTTTAAATGAGTACATTGCTAGTCATGCTTTAGGCTTAATTTCAATTCTATAAAATTAATTGAAAATTGAAAAATTCTGAAATAACTGAAGTGATTTTTTCAATGTGATTTATGTAAAATTTCTGTTTATTTATAGAGTTGCTATTAGTTCACCTTTTATTACTATTATAATTTGTAGAAATATAACATATTAAACATTTTTTTTAGAAATAAATTAAAAAAAAAAAAAAAACAAATCTTTGGTGCGGGCAATCGTCACAATGTTTTTTATGTACCTACCTAATTCTGATTTCACTCACTTACCCACCTCATGGGACCTACCTGACAATAACCTCTCGCATATTGTCCTCGATCCGGTGCAGTGGATTGCCTACACTATATAGTGGCTGAGATGCATGTAAATCACTCGAGGTTAATTTTAACTTAATATTTGGCTCCAGCGACGCTAGGCAGGACAGCTAGCGTGTTACATATTTTATAGCACACGCCATATAGAAAAATTTATTTATTATTTTCAGAATAACGTTTTCTCGTCGAGTTTAAACGAAAAATATATAGATAATTGAGTATGAATTTCAGAAAATTTATTTGCAAAAAATGTACAAAAAATACTTTCTGACCCAACCTTTAGTTCAGGTGAATCTTAATAATATAACAATAAAGTAAATTATAGTACATTAACAATAGCGTGTCAAAAAGAAACAATATGATGTTCATAGATTTTATTTTAAATTAAATACCTATTATTTAATACATATATATATATATATATATATAACATTATATACGTAATTTTGATTTGGACGCTGTAGAAAAAACTAAAAAGCACTGTTTTATTGTTGAAAGTTTTTAACATCTTGTACTGTTATACATACCCATATAGAAATAATTATTAATAGATTAATTAAATTATTAATTAGATTATTAAATTATTATTAGATATCATAGTTATATGCTATTACCTATTTATTAACAGATACGCCATACGTGATATACCTGCACGCGTTATTATGGTATAATGCACTGCATAAAAATTTATAAATTTATAATATAACACTAACGAACTAACGATAAACATCTCATTGGTGTTTGACACAAAAGTGATTTTTATCATTTATTTGTGCGTAGATAAAAAAATTAATTAAAGAATTCTATACCCATTGTCGGAATAGGTAATATTTTATCAACTGTACAACACTACGTACACATTTGGTCGTGATTAACGTAAAAATCGGAAAAATTGTTCTCCGTTATATATGCTACTTATTTCTTGATAACAATATTTTGAATAAATTACCAATTATGAGCTACTAATTATATAGTAATTTATTATTTATAGGTATTAATGTATTATAGACATATCTATTATTATGTAAGTATATTAAACACACGGAAATTATTTTGAATCGCTCGGAGCACTCACTTGAATATAGTAGGTAAATACGATCACATTTATAATGCATTTAATTATAGTATACTATTACATAATTATATTAAAACAAAGTCATTTTATAAACTATAAAGACATATCAAAAACTAATACTCTTCTTCGAAAACTGTTCCGATGCAATATTTTCTTTAGCCATTCCTCCTTATAAATATCAATTTTTGACATCAACAATTAATTGTATGCGTGTTGTACATAGCTATGGTAATTAAATAGGAAAACAAATTCAACAGTGAAATATTATTAGTTATTAATTAAATTTTAATTAACAATAGCATTACAGCAATCAATAAAAAACTTAAAAATTAGAAATAATTTAACATAAATTAATGTTTTATTATATATTTAATTTTAAATACTAATTTTTAACGATTAAAAAAAGCTCTAATCACATTTTCCGATATTATTTACCCATCATTATAATCATGGCTAAATAATAATTATATTAAATCAATCCCTACGTCTCTGCACTTGTCAATTCACCTAGAATCTTATAATTATTTTATATATTTACTTTAATAATATTTAACATTAATTAATTAGATACAGCATAATATAGGTTAGGATGGTTATAGGTTGTGACTTATGATCAACTTAATGGTCAAAACAATTTTATAGTCAGTTTTTAAGTCTAAAGTCCGAATATTTAGATTTATCAACAGAAATTACTAATAGCAGCATCGATCGATATAAAGTTAATACTCTATTCAATATTTCAACGTGATACCTATAATAACTAAATATTAAACAACCTATCTACCTAATATGAATATTAATCTATTGTAGTTATACTGTGTACTTGCACATTAAATTCTGAAGTCTTAAATTTAATTCCTATATTTGAATATTTTACAATTTTGTCAGAGAAATGGAAAATAATTTATATTCAATTTGAAATGGTCGTTATTAGAGTACGGGTTGTTTAATTTGTGTATTCAATTTTAAATTTATTTAGAGGGTTTATAGAGTGTACTATAGTGCCTACTTTATACAGTTATATATATATACTCCGCAGTACGTTATATGTATACATATAGGTACATAAAAATAAAAGTGCAGATTACAGTTATTTCGATTTTGGATTATATAAGTATTTACTATACTCTCTACTTGTCGTGTTATTAAACACTCTGTATTATGTAGTGAAATTAACAGTGTTTTACTACAACTGCATATGTGATTTAGTAGTAAGTGGAAGTATTAGGAATGTAAGTAATACGTTCTACGAGGCACAAACAAAGCAAAAAAAATATACAAATATGGTTATATTGAACATAATATTATACCCATATTAGTTATTTTTAGTTATTATTTACAATACATTTAAAACAATACATTATTCGCGTATCACATACTTAGCATTAAGTATATCCAGTACTTATACATATGAGTGATTTTCCAAGCATGCTTACCCCTATTATTTCATTTCATCCTAAATTTATTCAAATTTTGGATTTTTTTAATTTATACGTGTGAACTTTAAGACCAAATTTTCAAATTCATTAGAATTTTTTACTACTTAAGGAATGTCATAATGTGAAGATGATATAAACTTCTGTTTTTTTGTAAATTGTTTGGTAAATATTTTTTTTGAAAATTTTAATGTAATTACCTGATTCAAAATTTAAACGAACGGTTTTTCAGTTATTTTAATGTTTATATTAAGGCTAATAGTTCTTAAAAATAGTTTAACATAAATATAAATTAGATGTAATATCAGATCTAGTATTTGTTACACTTACTCTGACCATTTCTGTAAATTATAAATATTGATAGACTAATATAAATTAGGTATTTAGGGAGGGGCAGGACGGGCTTGGATTCCAGGTGGAAAAATTTTAGCAGCAATAAATTTTGGGGACTGATAAAAAAATAAAAATAATACAAATAATACAATTAATTTATTATGGTTATCATTTTTATTAACAATATCAAGTGATGACAACGACTTAATACTGTATAAACACCATTAAAATGTACTCTGATCATTAAAATTTTTTTTTTTAGATTTGTATCCATGTGTAGAAATTTCTTTAATAAACTATCTTATTAACTATTTATAAGTATTCTGCAGATAGGTCTTTTTCGTCTTAAAAAGGAACAAGACGTCTTTTTTAAGATCAAGGTTCGCATAGACGAAAGGCTAAATTATTCATTATAGCTGGTTTAATCATATAAAGTCAAATTTGACAAAGAAATTAAATTACGATAATATAATTGATACATTTTCCAGTAAAAAAGCTCGGTGTAAACATTTTTAATTTAATTTCAATTTTCTTCATTCAAATTTAGTAGTTATTAGACATTATCAATAATAAATGTATTACACTTATGTGAATCGGTGAATGTATTTTTTATGTTTATGTAATATTATGTTTTTAGATATTGAATATAGCAAAAAGTGCATTGGTTTCAACATAATGTGTTTTTGTTTTTAAATATATATTGCTAAAGAAATTTTTATGATGAGCTGGCTGTTGGTTTTTTTACCTAAGGCGCAAAATACCTAAATACGTATCTGAGCATACTTGGTAAATCATTCTGTATATTAGGAAGGTGCCTACAATATACCTTTGTAGAATTGTCGTGTCGTGTCCCTTGTAATTTAATTTATTTCTTAAAGGAATAATTATATATTTTTACCTACTGTAAGTGTATCTACAACACTAATAAATTGAAAACGTGTGCATTGACCGGTTCAGTTGATGTTATCAAGTAACCTAGTAAATAATAATATGTCTGTTGATAGAATAATAATTTACAATGATAATATAGGTATAGTTAGGTATAAAAGGTTCATATTTTATTCGCATTACATAATATACTACTGTAAGAGTATTTATGTATACCATCTATACGGCTAATATACAGGTAGATACCTACTGTACTGCGTAACTATGTATTAAAATTCCGAAATTAGTTATGCTGACTTAATTATAATTTATTTATTCAATAAATATATTATTTGTATAGTATAATACAATTCGTATATTCACATTAAAATAAAATAGTGCGTGTTTGGTACATTTTACCAGCAATTTTTTCTTTTTTTAAACATTCTCATATAGGTACTGCGTGGTCGGAGATTGGAGAGAGTGAATGTTATGAGAACCATGCAACCCTCGTGCATTAAAAAACATTTTTACAGTTGGCACGTTCAGCATAACGAATTAATAAGAAAAAATATTAATCCATAAATCATAAATTAAACATGTGATCGATTATAAAATAGGCCTTCTGATAATGAAAACCCAATGGCTAGTGGATGATACCTAACGTCGGACATTAAACGTCATCACAATATTTATAAAAAGTATGAAAAATATCTAGGAAGTGACCTCACCATCTACATCCTTGTTTTAAACTTTTAAATAATAGTTCTCAATAACTATTGGATTATAGGCTCATTATTTATACCTTTATGTATACACATCATACACAAAATAATTGTAATTGGTTTTCAAAATGTTATAGACTTTGTTACAACAATAATAATAATAATCATGCATTCATGATGCGTAATATTATCGTTATTTATCATTTTCGTTTTGTTTAGAAACTACAGCTATAGAAAGTATATAATACATATATAAATATTAGATATATAATATGAATAGTATAATATTTATATACTAATAAATTATAATGCAATATGTATTATTTACAGCCGTGTTAGAAACAATTCTTTCGATAGATACCTACCTGTATTATTTTTGATTTTGTGAGCGATGAATGTATTAATTTTACAATGATGTGTGTGTGTGTTTTGTTGTACCTGCCATAAGCGTGGATCTAGAAATCTAAAATGAGGAGAGGGCAAACATTTTTTTTTTTAGAAAAATAAAAAATTTAATTTTAATTCTTAATAACTTATAAAAATAATATAATAGATAAGTACAATTTTATAACAAAATTAACGATTTTTTTTATGGGCTGTCCTCTTTATTCCCTATCCCCCCCCTCGAATTCACGCCTAGCCTGTCATCACCTTTTGGAGCAATAAAAATGCTCCAGTTTTTAACAATGATAAAGGTTTTTGATGGAAAATTGGATCTATATGGTAAAAATTAGAAAATTTCAGTACAAACTTTTAAAAATAATCGGGAAAAATAAACAAAAAATTAAAAAAAATATTGGTGAATTCATTGTTTATTATATTATACTTCTATTGCATATTTTAACAAAAATAAAAGCATTATTTATTATTTAATATTGCATAATATATAATCATTTACATCTCAAGCTTACTAATAACAATTTCTTTGTGTAACAAATGTTTATATTATTGTACATTGCATATCTGTATGTACCTACTACGTAAACGGTTAAATATTTGTGTGATATAATTTTTCTTTGGAATTTATATTAAATGGATATACAGCGATTAGCGAGGTACCTACCTCTATATAATGTATCGTTTTATCAATTAATGGTATTTAATTTTAATTTTATTCTTTTTATTAAGGCCCATAGACCTATCACCGTGCCGTTAGGTTACTTCAGTTTTTTATTATTATAAAATTTATATCATGATAATTATAAATTACCATGCATTATAAATTATAATGGTTGTTGTGTACGTACGATCTGGTCTGGAAAAAAAAACAATCCGTCACACCTTACACGTACATGTACCTCAACCTCATGCTTTCCAACGAAATTCGTGTGTATCATTATGTAGTCAAACGACAAAAATAAACAAAACCTAGCTCCTAACTCACCTAAGTGACTATAAGTTATTCTACTACGCAAAATTTAATATAAAATATTATACCAACATAGATAAACATAATACGCCTAAAATATGACGTTTTTAAGTTAATAACTCTTGTCGAAATTTAATTTTGAAAATGTAAAATACATTAAATAAATATCACATTGTAAAAATATATACCTACTCTAGTACCTACTATACCTTCACTTTTTTTCCACCATTATGTTTGTTTAGAAAACCACCTTTAAATTTTGATTTTTGAATGGTACCTAACATTTTTTTAATTTAATAACTCGAAATAGAATAGTTTTCTAAATATAAGAACAAAAATGTAATATCTACTATTAAACAGATAATTAGATTAGGTTGGACGAAATGCGTATTACAAGTATGTACTTTTCGCAACTATTATCTAAGCTTTAAACAATGCTTATTGAAAAATTAACTTTTGGTAAAGGTATATTTTATATATTTTACATCAACATTGTTATAAAAATATTCATATCCAGGTTTTCAAATTATCTAGTTAAAAATATAGATTAGAAACTAAAAGCCAGAAGTTGATCAGTCTTTAGTGGTTTCAACAACAAAGATGAGGGCAAAACATCATGATGTTATAATAGAACTGCATGTATTTTAAATTTTACAAAATAAAAATTTCGTATAAAGTGAATACTATATATAAACGTAATCATCGAAATAATGAGTATTCGCTGTATAACTGAACATTATTCATATTATATATTAAATTATAGTCATAATAATATACGAGTACGGTATTATTATTATATTATATATATACGCCTGCAGGCTGCAGTCCGCACAATAGCTAATAATGTGACGATTGCGCCTGTCTCGCTGTCTGCTGCGTTTAATAATTAACATTTTCACGGGTACCTACAATATACAATAATAATAATATATACATATATTATATTTCGTTTATTATTATAAGTAGAACGTCTTATTACATATTATTATTATTATTATTATTATATGTGCTTATCTACCTATTACATTATGTCTCTCATTCTCACGTCGACATGGCAGCCTCTCAGCTCTCTCTCACTTCCTCTCACACTGCGGGTGGCGGCGACAACGTGCTGCCACACACAAAAGTCCGGTTTGCGCTCCACGATACGCTTGATCGAGACTTTGTGAAATTGTTACATATTATTATTATGTTATGATTACGCATTACGCGACGATATACGATACACGCTGCGCCTTTTAATGTTATTATAATATACTACTACTATTATGTTGTACACTGGCTCTACTCGCCTGTAGTACAGGTATGATTGTTTGTAAACACACGCCCGTCGTATACCAAACCACCTTGGCCCACAGACCCAGTATAGGTCGCACATAAAACCGTAAACACAATATGCGCAGTGGACCGCAGCCGCCATTGGTTCATAAAATCTTAATGTACGACCGTGCTCCTGTATAATATTATGTACAAATGTACGACAAGAACGAAACCCTTTTCCGATGGAATAAAAAGGTACGAGGAGAGGGGTGTATTTAATATATCTGATATTATGTAGAAAGAAAAGTGAAAAACGGTCGTAACTATATGTACCACTGCAGTAAGTGTTTATGAATTATTTGCGGTCATGAAAAATTACAAAAATAAGCCAAAGAGTATGACACCCTCATCCCCACGTAAGCACGCTCCTGCTGTCATCAGATGCATAATGCATATACATTACAAAATTAATATTATAAATGAATGATTATAACATAGTTTAAACGATTTAAGTGGAGCTGTGAGAGGTAGTCAGCCCTTGACCACTGCAGAAATACAAGAAGACAATTTTTATCGTATCCACCATCCGCACAGTATAACGTTGTAATAGTAATAGTTTTAATAGTTCCTGCTTCCTATCATGTAGTATAATAGATATTTACCTATTGGTTTAATTTGTTTCAAATCCAAATGTTTAAATATAAAAAAGGGAAATCGATGGTTCTGCTTTATGGTAAGATAACTAATTAAAACCAAAATGCAGGTGACCCACTGTAGGTCACTATAAATTGGTATGCTAAATTTGAGTTCAAGTATCCAATATGATAAATAATTATATAGCAATCCAAAAAAAGAGCGAAAAAGATGGGATCGGATCAACTATGTATTGATAAGGATAGTTTATGTGAAATTATTATTAGTATTTTTTTTCCGTTTTCGTGCTTTTGTATATTCCGTATTTTCTAGCTGCTGAATAAGAACCACTTGTGAGTGCAGACATAATAATAAGTTAAATTAATAATTACTAATTACTAATATAAATATAATAATATATGTATCGTGCAATGTGTATGATAAATTGATAATAAGACATACAAAATAATAAATAAAATCTGTAAAATGATGACTACTGTTAATTGAAAATTTGTATTAAAAGAATCAGCGCGAGAAAATCTTAGGTATAGTATATGTAATAAAGTGACTAAATAGCTGATTTGTCTCAAATAATTAGGTATAGTAGATGAAAGCTCAAAGCTATACAGTGTACACAAACATTATCATTCAACAAAATAGTTTTTATACAATTTTAAAGTAATATGACAAGATAATATTTATAAAATATAACCGACGTTTGACCTGATTACATTTCAAGCAACTGACAAGCTTTTTGTGTAAATTCCATTTTTAAATACTGATAAATAAATAAATGTAGCATCATTTATAAAATGTATCAAACAACTAAAATTCTTAAGCTTGTTTTAATAGGAGTCACTGAAAAAAAATTGCATTTAAAGTTATCAAAAAGAAATCAACAAGTTGGCAATTAAATCGATACACATCGCTATTCATCTTTTAAATCAAAAAACTGAACATCAATTGATTTACTAAGAGAAAAAAGTTAGGTGTTTCATAATAGTGTATGTACTATTATATACAATCGATAAACACCTAGATATAGGTTATTGTATAAACGACGTAAAATGCATTACTGACCTTGTTAATTACAAAAACCGAGCAGTATTTTCTAAAACTTTTCTCTTGAAACATGTTCTAAACCTCGATGGTCTAAATTGATATGTAGGTATAACTAATACATTATATCACGATCATAACAAACAAGTTTAAAATTTTCTCATTTTTTGATTAAAATACCTTTTAGTATATTTTTTATATTTAATACACGCGCCACTCTTACGAACCCTGGCCATCATACAGGTTAGATTATTTTAACCGAGCCTACTCAATAGTAATAGTACCTACTCGCAGCAGAAATAGATACATTTTACTCTTACGTCATATCTACATAAATAAATTAAAAGTGAATTTTAATTCCAAGAATTAAATAGGATAGTAACCATAAGAGACTACCATAGTAGACCTTTGATATTATGTTAATAATTAAATTATGCAATACTATTACAATATAAAGAATTAAATATTAAGCAACCCTAATCATACAGTCAAATATAAATCAAAAAACCACCATAGATTTTTAAAAATATTGTCAATGAAATACATATTAAACCTATTAAAATAAACCCGTGGACTACGTAAACACGAAAACAAGTATGACATAACTATACGTAGATCACTTTTACTGGCAGTGGCGGTGCCAGGAATTTTTTCAATAGTGGGCCATATGAGATCAACATATTATACTTGGAAAGACACAGAGTACGGGCGCATAGTAATGGCGCAACCAGGGGAGATACCCTCCCCCCCATATTTTAAATACTCCCCTAAGATCCTTAAGATAAAAAATGCGATCTTTGAAAACCTCCTTGAAAAATTTTGATTACAACTTTAATTTTGACCTCAATACTTTAAAATTTGAATTCAAACTATTGAGTTAAATCAAAAATTTAAGACTGACCAACGAATGTCCTAGAGGTTTTCAAAGTAAACCATGGAATACTTAGGCCCTACTTAGTACTGTTATTGTAGGTGAGTTACCTATACGAGTCCAAAAAAGGGGCCAAGAGGTTACCACATATAAAAGGAAACCTAAAACTGACCAATTTTCGTGATGTATTTTAGAATCATTATAAGACACTACATACACTTCAATGAGTTTTTTTTTTAATGTTATTCTTTTTAAGTAAATTATTAATTTGTGATTAAATAAATAGATAATTAGATAAAAAAATACAAGTATTTTTAGTTGAAGAAATCTTAACATCAACATTAACAACTCTGATTGTTGTTGACTTACAAAAATATTATTCTAAACCAATATTTTACTAATAGCAGTTGCTGCAACATAATAATATATAACCACAGGTGGAAATCGGAAGGGAAGTTTGAGGGGACTAATTCTCGCTAAAAGTTTTAAGTGCAGTTAATAGCCCTCTGGCCCTTACAATTATAAAATGTCTAAATATCTAATAATTGTCATAATTGTAAAATTAATTTTCAATAACTAAGAACGATCATAAATTTAATATTAAAACCTTCAACAGTCATCCACGTTGTGCCGTCTCGGTTTCGATGAAAATATGTAATATTGTAATAATATACTATTTTTAACCAATTATTTTTATTAACAAATATTTGGAAGATAAATAAATTCTAATTCAATTAATTTAATGAGTTAAAAATGTCTGTTCAAAATACTTTTAAAATGTCCTAGAGCAGGCACTTAACTATGTTTAAACTTGTTAATGGTTTAAATTATTCAGTTTGTAAACCGATAAAAGTTTTCTTGTTGAAATTAATAATTGCATGGTAAGTAAATACCTCTATAGTGCCTATAAGTTAGGTTAATAGGTTTAATGGGCATTATAAGCCCAGCCACCCACCGTAATTTCATCAAATTTTTGTTTATTTAATATGAATTTCAATATGATGCCTATGATACCTTAATGTAGTAAAATAAAATAATTTCATCTAATGACTCGTATTATTTATTGTAAAATTATTTTATCTCATGATTGATACATTTTTATAGTTGTTAAGATATTATCTAAAGATCATTGGCTAATATCATATTATCCGGCTAATGTTAACATTATGCAAATGCTAATATAACCCATAACAGATATGTATCATATATATATTATATATAGATATGCTACAGTAATGTGGAAGACGAATAACACAACAATACGGCACTATTTATTTGTATCAAAACACTCAAATTGGTCAAACCGTAATTAAATCTTTTAAATTTTCTTAATTTATCAGCATTTTTGGGAAAATGCTACATTATAGCCAATAAGACACCCCCCCCCAAACATATACTTACTTTGTATTTACTTATATAATTACAAAGTATTATAATGTGAGAAATGGATAAAAGTGCCTATTTATTTTTTTATAGGTAAAACCATAAATGACAAGCATCACATATTCATATATAATTACACGTATAATATGATAAATGATTCATCATATAATATGGCATACCTATACGAAATACACAGTGATGTATTGTTAAAAGTGTTCATGAGTGTAGGCCTTTTTCGCGCAATTAGGTCTAAATAATTGAGTAAAACCCATACCTATGAATAATAACCTTAAAAATAATACGTGACTAGCATTAGACCTAGACAATAATTATTCCAAATTTCAAAAATTCGAAATCATTTTTATTAACATTGTATCATTGTTAAAATAAATAGTTGAAATACATGGAATATAAAATATAAATTTATCTATACCCGTGTGTATACATCATACGCGCACTCACACACATACACACACACATTATCATATATCTTTATAAAATATATTACAATTTACAGGAATAACAAATTAAAGATTGACATCACATATTTATATAGGTAGGTATCTGATATCGGGTATTTTTGTTGGTGATTTGGTAATTGGTTCTTTAATTTTTTTTTTGATAATCACCTGATAATTGATATGTAATAAATAGTAAATATCATCTGAGAAATAAAAAGTACAAATAATTATTAAACATTTTTTTTTGTCTTTGAAAATTCTATTAGACATATACATGGGGCTATACAGTCGTACGCCCGTATATCAAAGTATATTTAGAGAGAATATACACTAAAAAAACTAGAGTAGTGATACCTCGATGTAACCTCCAGTACACTAATAAAAATACGAAATTACAAGAATAGTATACAATTATTTTCGGTTTAAATCAAGGGTCTCCAAAAACATAATAAAACTTTTTATTATTGTTAAAGCTCAATTACGTATATATATTATGTAGTCCCATTAGCTGAAACCAATTTCTTCCAAAAAATGTTTTTTTTTGCGTGAGTTTTAATTTGTTAATTCTTCTTT
Source organism: Pentalonia nigronervosa (assembly GCA_014851325.1). NCBI lineage: Eukaryota > Metazoa > Arthropoda > Insecta > Hemiptera > Aphididae > Pentalonia > Pentalonia nigronervosa. Next base: position 47,316 of record JACXSJ010001025.1, on the reverse strand, counting down.
CTTTTCCTCGTACGGCGACCCCACCGGCCGTGAACAAGAAATTATGAGGACGACGTTCCTATATATAACATTGTTATTTGGTGAGAAGTCGCGACGCCGTGGTCGAGTCAAATCCCAAACCGATGGTAGTCGTAATCAGACACTCGCTGAAGCAGTCGCTGATGTGCATGCGCGTGTCAATGGGCACTAACTTAACTGAACAGTGATAATAACTACTCTATAGATACCATAAATAATATTGAGTGATATTGGGCATTACATAACGTCCACAATAGAAATTTTGGAATACGTTTTCTGTTTTTGTAATTCAATAAAATAATATAATGACCACCTGCAATATGAACCGGTGGAAAGACAAAGTGGCATTTGTGACCGGTGCCAACGGAGGTATAGGCATTGCGATCACTAAGAGACTTTTGGACTTAAACCTCGCAGTTGTGGCCATCGACAAGCAGACCGAACTTTTGTTGGTAAGTATTGGTTATACTGACTAAACTGTGGCAGTGTACTTGATAACTTATAACGGATTTTCTACATCATCTATATATTATTTTATGTATATGTTTATATTACATATATATAGCAGAGGTTTCTAATCCTTTCTGAATAATTGCCAACTTTAATATATAAAGTATAGTCATGGGTCTTTCACATTTAAATTAATTAAAAATGCGTTAAAAATTAGAATGTTAAATTGTAATCATCATAGCAATTAATACCCGGTAAATTCCGTTTGGACACATTTTCCACAAAACGTTATAGGTAACCCTCAAACCTATGTCATCGAATAGTTTGAAAAGTTTAAGAAATATAATTTGTGTCGGGTACTTGAAAAAATGTAAAGCCATTCTATATGACCCCCCCCCCCCGAGATACACCTAACGGACCACTGGTTAAGTAAATAAAATTTCTGTTAATCGTGCATTATATTATACATTATAGTAGTTATATCTATGATGCTATAACATGTTCACAGACAACGAGTTGCATCCGGTTAAAAAACAATATAAATAAATATGGTATAGCCGTATAGGTTAACATGTGTTGCATAATTTTATTAAAAAAAAATATTTTCATTCGTTTTGTATCATTAGTCAGTATAACTATAATATGACAATACAGCATTTATATAGATACCGTTAAGAATAATATCGGTTTGTAATTCGGTACCTAGTTATAATACCTAGTAAATTTAAAATATAAAATTTACGTAATTTTGTCAGTGTAATAATGATTGCAGATATTTTTGCTATATTACACTATTTTAAAATTCAAAACTAGTTTTCATTATTTGTTTTTTAAACAATTAGATATACCTACTTTTTGTTTAAATATAAAAGTTTGAACTAACCAATTTTTTTCAAACATTCTAATTATTTGTTTGTTTATATTTACTATACTTATTACTTAATACATTTTAAAAGTTCTATAAAATGTGCTATCAATTAAATTAGTAGGTGTATTAAAGGTTAGTATTAGTTGGGATACAAGATATAACTCATGTGTATGTTAAATTTACCTAAGGTATACTGTTTAGACTTTAGATCAAATATACTGAAGTATAATATCTAAGGTTTAGAAGTGTAAAATACGAACTCAAATGTATAAATATATAGTTGTTGTTGTCATCTGTAATTTTATTTATTTTTCTCTAATTTCACAAAATATCGAACGCTTTACTTTTTAAGACTTGTGATTTACATTGTACCTCGCTGTATTATAATGTACATCAACGCGTTTAGTATCTTAATATATCCATTGCAGTTTTTAATAAATTTAATAACATACAATCGTTAATAATAGGCAATACGCCAATACCTATCTATTGTTTGAATATAATAAAATAATAAATAAAACAAAATATAGACGTCAATAAGTTTAAGTTTTAATACAATTGAGGAAAAATTAATTCAAACAAAACCAGTTAAAAATTAGAATACACGAGTAATAAGTTATCTATTTTTTACATGAATTTAAATACAAGCTTTTTAGTGTGCATATAATTTCCAAATTACAAAGTATCAACAACTTTGAAATATGTAAATATGTAATGAATTAGTAATTATGTTTACTATAATGAACAGCAATGCTTTAAAAAAATAAAAATTATGATATATAAAATCATCGTAATATTGTTTTTATAATTCGGTATCACCAACTATCTATCATACATCTAATTTTTATACGTAGGTATACTGACTACGTAATTATTCTGTGGTACTGTCATCATTTTATTGATATCTATTATCTATTATGAAATCTTATTGCTTATGTTTTATTGAATAACCGATTAAACGCAATACATTTGAATTAGGTACTACAATTTCATCGCGACTATTTTGATTTGCATGCCAAATTTTTATTATGTCAAGGATAAAGATCAATAAAAAATCATTAGTAAAACACATGTCAAATGTGTATTTAGGGGGTAATACGAAATTAGTTTTAGTCCCCGGCGGCAATAGGGCTTATGCTCAAATTAACGGGTTTCTATACTTACGTAAGACACGCATAATATTATGTGTGCGCGCGTCGTATGTGCCGAGAAAAAGTAAAATCTATCTCGAAAGAATCTGGTTCCATCGCTCTTCTTCGTTTCATTTTCATAATATTATATTATGGTGTGCCGTTTCAGTGTTTCTATAACATCAATAAAACATCTGTTATATTATAGTGGTTACTGATTACCATAAACAACCTATATGGCTATATAACATATATAATATACTCTATATATTGCATTATATAGGTACATAATAATATTATGCTAGGATAAATTTCTATATTATAATATATATTTAGGTATAATATGTTATGCAATGTACATAATCAATACAATAAATGTTCAGATGTTCAGTAATGGTTTAATATATTATAAATATTATATTGATCTACAAAAACAATTATTTATCTCCTTAGAAATTGTGGTGGTACACAATGATCGTATATGTATAGAATAGCCGACTAGATTTACATGTAATGTAATGTATATGTAAATTTAATTATTTATTTGTTGTTTACTTAAACTATATTATATAAGACAATAATAATAATTTTAGGTTATATAAATTAGGTACAATTTTATTGAATGTATAACTATAAACAAGCACAATAACTGTACACTGGATATAATTTTTGTTTCAGTGTCTTGAGCAGGTACCTCATCTATACAGCTATACCTATTTATTTTATACTGTAAATTTTAATTTTACGAAAAGCTATAATACATACATATAACTTTTCACCTAGTATTTGAGCTAGATACCCTAGGTATATTAGATTAATAAATCATTTTATATTTTGTAGATTACATATTCAGTATTCATATAAATATTGGACACAACAATTTTTAGTTATTACATATTGGCTAGGTGCCCAATAGAAACTCATTAAATACCTATATACTATCTTTTTAAAACCGGGTACGATATAATGACGTAAACATAGACAAATTAATATTATATGGATTGCACGTCCCCCATATTTAGCTATAGGTTGCCAAGAGCCAAAATGTTTAGAAAGAGATATTCAATACCTGCATATAATATAATGGGACCTAAAGCGTATACTATCTTTTTCTAACAATATCAACTCCCGAAACTCTCTCTCCGTTATCATTCCATTTCTTTATTCCTGGATCTATGAACTATGGGCGTAAATAAAAAAACACCTCGGATACGAACATAATATTGTATACCTATATATCAATAAAGTTGATTTATTAATTACTTTTTGTTGTATAATATATATATTATGTATGTATAAACTCCATTCATACCATACACGATACACATCTAATTATGTATTTGATTTCGTATTATGTTATTAATTTTGTATATGATGTTGGTTGTTCAAAACAAATCAATGTAAAAACATTATCAGAATAATACTCATTGCACCTATTATTATATATTATGTAACACATATTATTTACATAGAATTTGATAAATATATTTATCTATAATTGCGTATAGGAACTGAAAGATGAAAGAAAAACGACAAACCTCTACCCGTTAAACGTGGACTTGTGTCACGAGGAAGAGATCATACGAGCGTTCCAATGGGTCGAAGAAACGTTCGGCGGCGTCGACGTGCTCATAAACAACGCTGGCGTCGGCGGACGGTCTACACTCATAGGTAAATGATGCAACCATCGGACGATGTCAAAAATATATATATTATAATACCTACCTATTATTATATACAAAATACCAGTGGTTCGTACCTATACCAGCAACAGCTATGTGTTGTAGTCGAACGGTATATTTCCGTAAACGGTGTATCCGAAATGATTCCGAAACGTCCGAATTAGTTCCCGGGGATTGTTATAAAGGATGATATACCTACCATTTGAGTGTACAACCGGATCGGCTTCTAGATTATTTTAAAAGTGTATTCAACTTTTCAGTCCTTCCAATTTTATACAGACTTATTATTTTAGGACTGTCTACACGATATTATGGGGGTATAATTAAAAATTGTGTTTTTTTATTCAAAATAATAGTCATAATATATTTTAGATTCTGAGCGGAACGAGGAATGTATTGATTTTACAATAATGTATGTTTTGTTTTTTCTTTTTTTGTGTCTATCACCACGTTTAAGGGCAGTAAAAGTGCTCCAATTTTCTTCATTAGGAGCTTTTCCGGTAGGTAATTGAATCTAGCTGATAATTTGAGAGGTCAAAAGTAAAAAATTCCTAGTACTTTTCAAACGCGTCGGGAAAAACAACAAAAAATTAAGGGAAAAATAGAAATTTTTACCGGAAGCCAATTTTTGACAAAATCGTTTTTATGTTTTGGTGTTACATCAAAAGTAATCACAATAGACATATGAAATTTTCACAAAATGTTTATATAAGCAATTTCCATACACGATAAAATTTTCAATATATTTTGACTTTTTTTGAGCTATTTATAGGCATAATCAATTTTTTGGTTTTTTTTTATTATTATTAGGGAACGGATTTTAATTTAGTACAAAATTAAAAATATTTATTTGTTTATTCCTTAATAGATATTCATTAAAAATCTTGAAATATTTAAATTAAAAATAAGATAGAATTTAATATAAATAATACATAAAGTATAATACAAATTAAAAATGTTAGGAAACAATTAGAAATAAAATAAATTTTAAATTTTCAAATTTAAAATAACTGTGATTTAATTTTAGAATTGCTTTATAACGACTAAATGACCTCTACACATCGACGGAAGTGATAGGTGCATATTTCATACAGTCATACGTACACGTTAGTTATTTTGGACTGTACTCGATTTCTGAATTTGTTTTTTAAGATTTTGTTTAATAGTATATCCCTTATCGACATTAAAACGTTTAATCCTGGTTTTTTCCAAGACGTTTTGTAATTTTGAATTAGTTAAAACTCCAATTTCTTTGGGAACACGTTCCAATTTTTTAATGGTATTATCAATTATTTCTAGACTTTCGGTTAATGGCATTTTAAAATTTTTTAATTTTGAAATAATATTAACTAAAAATTTAAAATAAAAACGGAAATTCTATAAAGAATATGTATAGTATTTGTAAAATATTTTAAATTAACACGAATATTCAACAATAATATATAGCGTATGTATATTTTTAAAAATATTTAAAAATATTTAAAATAAAATTAACATCAGCTTATTTGAAATAAAAAAAAAAATACACACATATGTCGAAATCTTTCCGATGTTAAAACTACATAAAAAATATTTATTTAAGTTAAAATCCGTTCCCTAATTATTATCAATAAAATTTTTTTCAATCAGTCAATAGCTTCAAAATTTAATATAAGATTTTTCATAACTTGTAAGTAAAAATTAAAAAAAAAATTAAGTGTAATTCTCCAATAATTTTTATAAGTGTCTAAAGTTAAAATTTCGACAAAATACGTAAAAATCATGAAAATATGCAATTTTTTTTAACTAAGAAATTTATAAAAGATTTTCTATTTAAATCTAAGATTTAAAAATTCAACACAAGATTCTCTATAAGTTTTTATACCTTTTTAAAAAAGAAAAAGTTTATCGGAAAATCAAACTAATATTTATGAGCGTTTGAAATTAGACATTGGATATTCACTTGTTTTGTCCGGGAATGATTTTCTTATTTCTTATTCAAAAAGGAATTACCGTAAACATTTAAAAATTTCATCAAATTTTTAAATTACTATTTTCTATACGCCAAAAAATTGAAATATTTTTTCTTTAAATATCGGTAAAAAAAATTTTCGTTGGGTAAAATTTCTTAAAAAATTAATGCAAGATTCCTCATAAGTTGTTAAAATAGCAATTTAAAATTAATAAAACTATATATGCACAATTCTTTTTATAAGCATTTAAACTTCAAATTTTGACCGAAATTCATCATTGAATTATGTGTAAATTGTTTTGGAATTAAAAAATTATAAAATGTTTAGATTTTATAGCTAAGGATTGAAATTTTAAAACAAGGTTTTTCGTAAATAGTTTATAGTGTAACCAAAAAATTAATAAAATTTATTAAAATAATAATTTTTTATTGACATTTGAAGTTCAAATTTGGACAATATTTAAATGAAGAATAATGATGTTATTTTCTTCCTTGTAATTCAAAAATATTTTTTGAGGGTTCTTAAAACTTTTAAAGTGTATTATTATATTATATACACTTAATTAATGACAGATCATCTTCGCCCAGAATCATTTTTCGTATACAATGATTTATATCATTGAATACAAATTTAACATATCTATGGAAGTAATCCACTCGATACCTACTGTACAGCAGAGCAATACCCACATGCCGTCCTTTTTTATTATGCATTTCATTTATTTTATATTTTTAATTTTTTTCATAATAAACACAATATACACATACATAATGATGGGAAATATGTCTTATTAATATTGAATAATAGTATTAGCTTTCATTTTACCTTTTTCCTTGGTCTGTCGATAGAATTGATCAAATCGGAACCAATTCAGGTATATATGGGCGATTTGTGGGTACATAGGAACCGATTCGGATGCAGCTTATTGCAGCCTCCACGAGCGCCCAAGTGCGCGACAGCAATTTAAAAATACGGTATTTTATACTGCACACCTACAAATGCAGTTGGCGACATTTGGTGCAGCCGTTGCACGGTACTTATATGCACATGCTCCACCTCTGCTAGTTTATTATTAGTCGTGATTTATACTATAGTGGGGTGGGGATGGGGGCACACCGAATCGTTTATAGAGTCTGTTATTTATTGTGATAAACCATAAAGGGCAGAGATGAGTGCACATAGGTAAGAATAAGGAAGGGAGTAAATAAATTATAAAATAGGAATGCACCACTTACGAATAAACTATAAGTAAATAAAGTCTGCGCGTGCGGCACACTTAAGCGCAATGACCTACGCTTCTGTCTAGTACCACATATTCGTGGAACTAAATTTATTGCGAATTAAATTATTAATCGCACGTAATAATAAACTAAGATAAAATATTTGATTGTAAAATACTGAGCCCAAGAAAGTTCTTCGAGTGACCGTTACAATAAGTCAGCTGTAGATGAATGTATACCATGCAGTACTTACACATGTCTGGCTCAATTAAGGAAAACTGTATCTAGAACCTAATTTTTTTTTGGGAGGGGGCTATACCCCTTAAATAATTTAATTTAAACAAAATCATGAGGTGTCACGCCTGTTATACCTACCCCACTCACTATTATAATTATACAAGGTGCGACACAGCCAACTGACAAGTTTAATGAAGTCATTAGCATGACATAAGATAAGTGCAGGCCTTTATCAGTGGTCTATTTTGAATTCCACGGCTATGCCATTTTTAGTCGTAATCATGGTTGTACATCGAGGTTTCGTGAAGAAACGAAAATTTGTCATTCCATCCCTATAAATAATGCTTGTCCAAGAGTTAAATGCTACTGACTACGGCAATCGCAAAAATCTTTGTCAGCAAATTCTTCTGCAAATTCCTCCAACAGCAACTTTTTTCTGTATTGACGAGACCTATTTTCGTCTTTTTGGAACTGTAAGTAAGCAATATTTTCGATATTGAGCTGAAAATAACCCACATCAGCTCTGTGAAGACCACTACACTCTCCTAAAGTCACAGTGTGGTGCGCTGTGTCCCAATTTGGAGTGATCGGCCCGTACTTATTTGAGGAGGAGTGCAGGACAGTCACTGTCACTTCCACTCGTTATGTTGTGATATTAGAAACTTATCTGCATCAAAGGCTGGAGAAAATGGCTGACGAACATGATTTAAGAGATGTATGGTTTCAACAAGACGAGGCCACAGCACACATCGCTCGAATTTTACTTGCTGTTTTGCGACAAATTTTTCCTGGGCCTTCTTTCTGAGGAGTGACAGGCTGGCCAGCACGCTCCCCCAATTTAAACATGTGTAACTTTTTCCTCTAGGGCTACCTTAAGAATAAGGTTTTCAGACCTCCATATCATAGAAGACCTAAAAGAAAAAATCATATTTGAAATTGAGGTGATACCCATCGAAACGTGCCAAAAATCATACATGAACTTCAGAGAACGTCTAAAATAGTGTATTGATGCTGACGACCGTTATCTTAAAGATATTATTTACAAAACATAATTTTAAAAATGGAATTTCTTACTTATTTTAATAATACAAGCCGTTTTCATCTAAATTTAACTGTTCGTTACTTATTCAAAAATCATCAGTCGACTGCAGTGCACTTTATATTATATGGAAAAAATTAACTTTTAATTTTTAATACATTAATAGATAGTCTACTTATTTTTTATAATTTATAAAACAAATAATTGAAAATATAACATAAGTAACATACTAACAAAATATTATGATTATGATTTTATTTTTTTTTCACTTTTGGCAAAAATATTTAATAGTAACATCATCGTCTATACAATATCTTTATTTCTATGTTTGTAATAGTCAAATGGCAAATTTGAAAATCTATATCTTGAAACATAGTTGATATTAAATAACTATCAAAAATGACCTTTTTTAACGTGTCACTGGACTGATAGGTAATGTTTCAGCCACTTGAACCATTTTATAAAAGATTAAGAAATATATCTAGTTGTACCTATTATGTTTAATATACATAGATTCATAAGAAGGAACATTCTGTGTCTTGTTTTTTCAAAACTTTCATTAGGTACATACTAAATATATTTGCAATTTATACTAAATAAATCTTATAAGACAAACAATTATATAGGTATATTTTTAATTTAAATATGAATACGCTTATACAATTTTTATAAGCCAAATTACCTTATAAATCATAATAATCAATAAATAGGGAACAGATTTTAACTTAAATAAATATTTTTTATGTAGTTTTAACATCGGAAAGATTTCGACATATGTGTGTATTTTTTTTTTTTTATTTCAAATAAGCTGATGTTAATTTTATTTTAAATATTTTTAAATATTTTTAAAAATATACATACGCTATATATTATTGTTGAATATTCGTGTTAATTTAAAATATTTTACAAATACTATACATATTCTTTATAGAATTTCCGTTTTTATTTTAAATTTTTAGTTAATATTATTTCAAAATTAAAAAATTTTAAAATGCCATTAACCGAAAGTCTAGAAATAATTGATAATACCATTAAAAAATTGGAACGTGTTCCCAAAGAAATTGGAGTTTTAACTAATTCAAAATTACAAAACGTCTTGGAAAAAACCAGGATTAAACGTTTTAATGTCGATAAGGGATATACTATTAAACAAAATCTTAAAAAACAATTTCAGAAATCGAGTACAGTCCAAAATAACTAACGTGTACGTATGACTGTATGAAATATGCACCTATCACTTCCGTCGATGTGTAGAGGTCATTTAGTCGTTATAAAGCAATTCTAAAATTAAATCACAGTTATTTTAAATTTGAAAATTTAAAATTTATTTTATTTCTAATTGTTTCCTAACATTTTTAATTTGTATTATACTTTATGTATTATTTATATTAAATTCTATCTTATTTTTAATTTAAATATTTCAAGATTTTTAATGAATATCTATTAAGTAATAAACAAATAAATATTTAAATATTTTTAATTTTATACTAAATTAAAATCCGTTCCCTATCAATGAATAATAAGCTTTCTTTATAGTTTAAGTTTAGCAAAATAATCTGCACTTATAACAATCTGAAGACTCGCATGAATCACTTTTTAGGAGACTATTTTAATTTTAGGAGACTTGCCATCTGACCCCCTCCCCCTCTAGATATTCTTATGAAATCCGGACTGGTACAACAAAAGCTGAATTTAATATACTTAATACATAAAAAAAGAGGAACGAATAATTAGAATGATGAATTAAAGTTTGTCAACTCGCCTAGAATTTAAAATAATTTATTAAAATAAAAATTATATTATGCGATGTTTAAATACGCTATTGAGTATTTAGGTCGGGAGTGCTTGCTGCACATAGTTAGCTGGTTTTGTATCAAAATTAATGTCATTTAGATATTGCAACTGCAATGTAAAATATTTAACACGCAGGTGTCACAATATTAAAATGTGAATGTCTATACAGACACTATATTGAGTTGCATCACTTTTTAAAAATAATGTCATTACCAGTTCTACAGCGGTGTACGTCTGCAGAAGTATAAGTTATATTGAAAATAATAATTTCACACATATTTTTTTGAAGATTAATTTTAAAAAAAAATTTTATTAAAACGATTTATGCTATATGCAATATGCGTCATAGATATTATGTTTAAGTAAAATAATAGTCGTCGCTTATTGCATAAACTCACAGTTAATATTATCTCATTTGCTTATTGAACTCAAATAGATTTTTATGTATACTAAGACTAACACTCATATAGATGTTAATGTGTAGTTTTAAGGGCATATTTCCACGTTTTTTTAATCCATTTCCCCGATTTTATCACATATATTTTGACGATGAATACTATTTCTATCACCATTAAAAGTATTGAAGTTTTTGAAAATATTTTTTTTTACATAATTTAATGTCATCATAAAACAAAAAAATATTTTCTATTTTTATCGTTATTTATTTTAAAATTTTTTGTTTACTTTATGAATGACAAAATACATTTGAAATACATAATAAAGAATAAATAAATATTTATTAGTACATGACCAAATAAAAATATTTTTATTACAAATTTACAATAATATGTGTTTTTTTTTATCTATCTGTATACACGATAAGTAGTCAAAATAATGATTCGATATTTTTCATCAATATCATTTCTGGTGGAAAAGTGAATCTAGTTGGTACTTCTGAGAAGTTATATTTAAAAATTCCCAATAGTTTTTTAAAATATACGAAAAAGAATAAAAAATTAAGAAAAACGTGAATTTTCACTCAAAACTGGATTTTGACAAAATCGATTTTGTTTTTTTATTGTATACTACATACCCATTAGGTGGGTATCATTCTAAGTAAATAAAGTTCATATAAAAGTCATGCGAAATCAAACTCTTCAATTTTCAAAAAAGAAAACTAAAAAGATTGTATGATATTGTCATACTAGTGACTGGTGAGAGGGTAAATTCATTATTTTTTCAACTAGGTATATGTATACCTTCTTACTACATATATTGTATATTATATTTCGGTGCCACTAATATACATGATATACATAATACAAATATAGGTAAACATAACCTAAACTATTTAAAGGTATTTTATTATTCTCAGTAGCTACATTATTCTGCAGCGGTTACCTACCAGATATCTATTTATATTAACTCTATACAGACTGTACCCAATTTGGCAATGTTTGCGTCATAAAAAATTTCATAACTTGTTTTAATATAATAATACAGGCAGTCATTAGGCTCTCAATAAATACGTTAGGTTAGGTACCTATATAAATAATCATAAATGACCATATATAATTGATTAATGACTGAGAATACAAATTGATACCTAGATATTATAGTTAGGTACTATCGCTGTATCCGAATTAGTTCCCATTTAGTTAAATTGGTTCATGTTTAAAAAAGAGTTTTCAATTCAGCTCACCTATTATTAATAATCGACCTTTTTAAAACGGGAACCAATAAATTATATACAACTGGTACTAGGGACCAAAAAACATCGAACTTAGCTTGAGTTATATTATTATTATAACCAAGTAGGTAGATTAGGTACTTAAAATATAGGGCAGGGGTGTCAAATCTATATGGCACGCGTGCCAAAAGTGACCCAGGCCCTGTGCTTTGCACTTTTTGCTTTGATTTGGGGACTCGTATTCAAAAAAAAAAAAAAAAAATAGAAAAATTGATTTCAAAAATTATTTTTGTCCCGGGTCTCGTAATTCCTAACGACAGTCCGGCACTTACCCATCTACTGTCATATAATAGGGGGGCAATCGCACCTCCTGAAGAATAAGTTCGGCGCCACTGGGATTGTACAAGGTACTTATATTAATATATTATTATTACATGATATAATTTCGGACATTTGTGATCGGCACTTTTTTCGTGCCAGTTGCAGTCAACTTATTTTATCTGCCTAATCATCAAATATAAAATTAGGCACTATATATATTACATTATATGCAATGCTTAAATTGGAAAAAAATTAGAAAGGGGTACAAAAATGTAAAAAAAATTCTGTATCTGATTATTCAAATGTCTTATTGATGAAAATATAAATAAAAGGAGTACGCATAAATAATTTCTAAAAAGAAGGACTTAGTCTCCCAGCGTCCCAACTCAATTCAAGCACTGATTATATATTAAATAAATGCTATAATATATATTTAAACTTCCCTTCACACTTTTCCAGGCTTAAGACTGACAGTATTTTTTACTATCGCGTTTAAAAGTTTATTATTAATATTATAACTATTATAAGTACATAATTCATTTAATAATAATTTATTTGTCAATCAATTCAGTTATTTGTTGAAAACACAATCAGCTGTAACATTTTTTTTTTTAAAGTGGTTAAATACTTATTCAAACTTTTGAATATTGGCTATGATGTTCAAGCATTTTTTCAAATCTTTGTCTAATTCATACGCTACTAATGTTTTTTTTTAATTCTTTGACCTAAGTGTTTATACGTTTTTTTTTCTTTTTTTACCTTCTATATTTAAATAACTGCGTTCATATAAAATATTAGAATTTTCAACTCTCCAGTATATGGCAACACATTTTTATAATAAATATATTATATATTAAATAGAATTTATTTATTACCTATATAATATAATTTATATAGCACCTTAAAATTGATATTTAGGTAGATAGAAATAAATTGATCGCAAATAACACGAAAAAATGCCGACCGTATTGGTACCGACACCATATTAAGCACACCGCGCCCGCACCAGTAGCGTTAAAGTACTAAAATGTAGTCGGGCGAAAAATATTTAAAAAGGCCACAATATTTAAATATTGGTCCCAATGGCATTACCGGCAAGCCCCGATTTACCAAATCATGGGCCCAGTACAATTTAAAATTTTGTATTTTGTTTTGTATAAATATTATTATAATTATTTGTTGTACAATGTTATTTGATATATTATATAGGCCACCAAAATAGCCAAGCAAAATCTATATACATCATGCGTGAGATATAATCAGTGGTTGTCATAATTTGTTTAGTACCTATTTATATCATGTGATTGAAATATTTTATCGGAGGGCAAGTACCATAGAGTAAGAATGTAGGTACATATTAAGACATTTACATTCACCATAATAGTATGACGATGATATACAAAAATAATAAAACATGAATTCAATGTTTATTATAACTTAACGTTGTGCGTTACCTTGGGTATATTCCCGCTTTTGTTAATATAATTTTATTTCTCCCGAATTATGATAAATATAGACACCTATACGACTAATTTTGTTTAACTGTGTTCACTGTTGTTGGTGGGCCTAAGGCAAATGCTCCATTTGTCTTTGCATAAATATGGCACTACGTTCCGGTCGGAAGGTATAGTAAAAATATGAAGCGGCCCCGTTCTAAATTTTCAAAAGATGTGGACCGACCTACAACTGCACCGCACAGCTACGTACATATTATTGACGAACATAAAAACATTTAAATACAACTTAAGACATTTATGAGAAGTATATTTAAAAATAATAGTATCTACCTATTAAGATGAGCAACTAGGTAATTATAATATTAGATATTAAGTAGATACCTACCAACTATCATAATAACCAATCAATTCTTGAAATTTCATAAGGCACATTCAACTTCAGCAGATCCGTCAGTGCTTAGCCTGGCATAACGTATTTAAATCCTAAAATCATAGATCTCGAAAAGTACTTACATAATAATTAAATAATATATTAGGAACTTAAGTAATATTATACATCTATACATTATCCCCATACAGTCAAAAATCTGGTAATTGGTATAATTATTGGAATCCTGATAATTTAAAATACTCTAAATTATTATATAAATAGTAATTTAACTAATTAATTAATTAAAAAAATGTAGGTATATAATAGGTAGTTAACAATTTACATTGGTCCTAAGCCTAATTAATCATACCAATTGCCAATTAGTGCAACTATAGCGATAAATACAGGGATGCTAAAATATAAGTACCATTCGATTTTTAAATTATAAATATATATAGATACCTACAATCCACTTTCATGTAAACACTAAAATTGAAAACTGGGTCCAAATTGTTATTTTTATTTTTAAGAATCATTTGAAAATTTTACATTATCCAGAGGACACCACTATAAAAATTCTCAGTTATAGGAAGGTAACCTATTGTAGTATTGTTAACTATGGAAAACAGTGATATTGTGTTGGTTCACTACTATTATTGAAAAAATTTTGAATAAAATAGTTAATATTATATAGACAAAATACAAAAATACAACATTAAAATCTGAGTAGAACAATATATGTATTTATTTCAAAATTATAGATATTGATATTTAAGTGTAAAATAAAACTTAATTAACTAGGTATTCTACATAGCTTCATTAATTAAAAAAAAAATCAGTTTTTACAATTTTTTTTTATTTTCTAAATATAGATGGTACCGTATCAGAATGGAAAAGAATATTGGATGTTAATGTTATAGCATTAAGTGTTTGTTCACGCGAGGCTGTGAGATCTATGAATAATCGCAACTTGAAAGACGCCCATATCATTCATCTGAGCAGGTTAAAAAAAAATATAATAAACTGTTAATTGTATTATTGTACCATTTATTTAACATACTATTTTATACTGGGCTTAGTAATCTGGCACATTACGTTCCTTCATACGGTCCATTCCACTTCTATTCTGCGACCAAGCATGCTGTACGAGCGCTTACGGAAGGGTTACGGCAAGAATTAAGGGCATTGAAAAGTTCCATCAAGGTCACATGTGTTAGTCCTGGTCTTGTGAAATCATCAATTTTCAAGAATTCACTGGGAGAATGTTTTGATAAACATTTATATGAAGCGTATCCCAGTATTTCTCCAGCAGATGTAGCATCTACCATTGAATTCATATTGGCCACTCCTTCGCATGTACAAGTAATGAAATTTCTCTCAATTTTTTTTTTAAAAATTAATAATTTTAAATAACATAAAATACTTGTGATTTAGATATACTTGATATGTTCATGACAATTTCTTTAATACTCATCAAATTATTAGCAATAATACAATTTAGCTCATTTATTATATAAACATGTAAAAATTATAAATATTCATATTATTATCAGATATATATATATAAGTACATATTTTATAAATTTAAAACAAATTAAATGTTAGGATTTTTATTTTCTTTAATCTTGACTTTTACAGAACCCATTATAAAATATAAGTATTCCATCAAAAGTACAATAGTTCTGAAATTTAATAACAACCTTCTCTTAATTGTTGCAATTTATGCTCATTAATTCTTGAAAACTAACACATTTCTCAACCAATGGATTTAAAAATACATTTTAATTTCACTTATTCATGTAGTAATACAAGAAAATCCTCTTTGTAATAATTGCAATCACTCAAAAATGTATATGAATATTTTTTCATAAAATACAAATAATGCAAAATTATAGTAAAAGAAATATTTCTTTTAATAAATAATAATAATTTTAAAAAAAAAACAGTATAAAATGGTTTTCCAGAGAAAAAAGTATTATATATATATATATATATATATATATATATATATATATATATATACACACACACACACAAAATTATAAAAATAAAAATGATTCACAAAATAATATGTCCTACTGTGAGGAAAAACAATATAATCAATGATGATTACAATCTATAAATGTCTTCTGAACAGTGATTGATTTTAGTTAAGTAAAATGTTATTTTAAAGTGAAAATGTATAACAATATAAGAATAAATCGTATACTATAAAATATAATATAATATATTATATAAATGTTATCACAGTCACAACACAGAAGACTAATAATTAACATATCTTGCAAACAAATTAGTTGGCATAGTTGGCATAAAAACATTTTACGCATTAAAATAAATACAAAGCTTTAATTTATCATAAAAATATATAATTCTTGGAGAATTATATTCCAAAATTGTCATACATTGAAAAATAAATATTAAATGTACAATTTTTTTTATAGTTTAATAATTAAAACAATTTATTTCAGGTGCAAGATATAATCATCAAACCAATGGGTTCAGAGGCGTGATTAACATTGATCTTTAAATCACAAATACAGTATGTCAAGGTTAATCACAAAATAAAATAAAAATGTATTAGTAAATCATACTTTACATTTAAATCCTGAACCTATGATTTATAAATATATATGTATAAGAAAAAGAAAAGAACAAAAATAAAATAATGATTCTTAATATTACAATATTGATATTTACAAAAATAACAGTTAATCAATAGTTAGAAGAAAACAAAATAAACATTGATGTTCACAAAATAATTTAAATATGAAACATATAAAGTAAATCACAGTTACTAAACTCATTTAAGCTTTTTAGTTAAGTTATTTTTTAAGTGATATCCTTAGATGTTAATGTTATTTATAAAAATGTTTATTTCGTGTTTTTTACAACAACCTAGAGTATAATCACATTTATTCATTGGTTTTATTACCAGCTGTTATAAAAGTTTATAATATATACATATAAAAAATAAATATATGTACAGAAAAACTCAACATAAATAATGTTCGTTCTTACTCTCTTTGTTATTTTTTTCTTATTTCTTCAAATTTACCATACTAATCCAATCAAATAATGAATAATCTTGTAGTGGGCATACGACGATGCAATAAAAAAAAGATGTAATATAAGGAACCGTATGCAATCCTGTTGGATAACAGCTGTTTGACGTGAACCTTTATGACTGGGGAATTCACCAGTAGAATAAAATGTTTCTAGAAGGCGTTCTTTTTCTTCCCAGCGATCAAACAACCATTTAGTCATCTCTTCTTGCTCTCTAGGAACCTAAAAAAAATTTCCAGTTATAAATTAAAGAAAACAAAATGTTATTTTTTAAAATTGACATACAAGTGAACTGGGAAATAATCTGTAGTACATATGTGTACGGCAAGCTCTTCTTTGACCCATAATGATAGTGGGTAAATCCAATGGTTTTCCTTCCGAATATGCAACTGTTACATCCAAAATCCAAGCTAATTTGTCAGTATTTTCATCTAATATAGTATATTCAAATATAATTATAGTTGGGATAAAAAATTGAATTCTACTTAAGTAAAAATAATATTTACTAAAATTCTATTTTATGAATAGGTACTTCATAATATGATAATAAGTGAGTATGATATAAATTGTACTGTACTAAAAAAATTGTACTTAACAAAATAATACTAATAAATACTTGATATTATATATATTATTATAAAATAAACTCAATATTTGTTTATTAAATTTGTTTAAGAAGTTATTAATAATTATAAATTAAAGGGTTCAGTGCAAGAACTGGCTATACCTATATTTTTAAATTGTTTATGAGACATACAATAATACTTGATTATTAAACTCTGTATACAGTGTAACTTCTATTAATGGACACCTCTCAATAGTGGACACTTCTAAATTCCCCGGTAAAAATGTATGCGCATAATAGAAGTTATAACCTCTTAGTAGTGGACACTCTTAATAGTGGACGTGGACACAATAAACTGGTACCAAATTAAAAATTACCTCTCATAAATGGACACAATACATGTACATATCGAAAACGTTTAATAAAAATACTATGTTTATCTGTTATATATTCGTTCATATTTTATCTTATCTTAATGGTTTTTCTATTCGAAAAATTACTAATGGTTCGGTTATGTGTTCGGTCGTTAGTTGTGTGCAGCACATTGTGTGAACACGTACCTGCGTTAAAATGAATAATAATAAAAGAAAAAGATTGAACTTAGAAGAAAAATTAAATATTATTAAAACCAAAGAAACAGAAAATCTAAGTGTTCGTGTTTAACAAAACGATTTTGCATAAGCAAGTCACAGGTAAATTTAAACATTTAATTTAAACATATACATATTTTGTTTTAATTTATCTAAAAATCATTTAATGAAAAATACAGGTGAATAACATTTTACAAGATGCGTATAATTTGAAAAAATATTACGCTGAAAACGGCGATGAAGATATGAGGAAAAAATTTTTGAAAACATTGGATGGAGCACTTGTAGATAAAGTTACATTTGAATGGTTCATTTTTATAAGCATTTTTATACTACATAATTTTTTATTACATACATACATACAATATACATATACATATTTATATTATAATATACATAATAAATAATAAATTAATATTCCAATGTATATGTTCATATACAGTGTACATATAACCAATTTCCTATAGTGTCTCCCTATAATGAACATTTAGTAATTTTTTGCAAATGTCCACTAACTAGAGGTTTTCTCAATTGTGGACAACTCTCTATAGTGGAAATTTTTAATTCCCCGTGGCTGTTCATTATATAGAGGTTTCACTGTACCAGACATCTCCATTTGTATAATTTAACTTATCTAACAGACAAAGATACACTTTTATTGCACCAAAATATAAATAAAATTATTCTTTACCAGAAAATGTAAAAACATGCATTTCAAAAAAAATTGTAGGTAACCAGTTCTTATACCAGACCCCCTCAAATTACTAATACTTACTGAATTCAGTATTATTGTTAGTCACACCACCATATTTTGTTTGTTTTGGTGAAAGTTCATCAATGATTGCTGAAAAAGCTCCTAATCTTGGTAACGTAACATGTTCTAGTAAAGGTAAATTATTTTTCTGTGCATACCTAAAATTAATAATCAATAATTATCAATCAATATTAATAATTAAATTATTTTATTGATTTACCTTTGACTAGCTTCTCGTCTTTTTCTTAAAAATCCACCTTCTGGAAATAAAATAATTAATTTTCGCTGACGAGGCAAATATGATCCACGAATGTGA
Organism: Pentalonia nigronervosa; assembly: GCA_014851325.1. Classification (NCBI taxonomy): domain Eukaryota; kingdom Metazoa; phylum Arthropoda; class Insecta; order Hemiptera; family Aphididae; genus Pentalonia; species Pentalonia nigronervosa. The sequence goes on along the minus strand of JACXSJ010001025.1, from coordinate 27,857 downwards.
GTTCTTAATTCTTTTACAGCTTGTTCTCTTTGATCTTTACCCTGTTAAAAATTAAATTATGAACAATAGATTTTTTGAAGTTTAAAAAAAAAATAAAAAAGCCACACATACCGATAAGATAAAAAAATCCTGATGTATAATAGAAACAATACCAAAATTAGTAAACTTGAATATTCTGTCCATGATCCACATAATATTGGGCAACACGCCAGCCTTGGAATTAAAATTTGTCATTAGCATTGGTACATCTGCTGTAGATTGATGATTAACTAACACTAATGTACGATCATTCAAACATATTCTTATATCATCGCCCATTTCAACAACTAAATTAAAAATTAAACATTAAATTTAAATACATTTAATCAACTAAAGTAAAAAAATGTTAAATACATATTATAAAATATTAATATTACATATTAAATTATATTAAAAGTTATTTAATTGACAAGTGAATCAGCTGAACTTGGGAATTACAACAAAAAACAATCTTTATAAAATGTGCATCTTTTTTTTTTTTTTTGGTTCTATATCTGTTTTCCTTTTGAGTTTTTCAACATACATTAACATTGGATCAGTAAAAATTATTACAATTTTTTTTTATTTAAAAAAATATTTACAATTTATGCTAATAATAGCACAGTAAATAAATTAGATAAATAATTAACAGAAATAATATATACAAAAACATAACAAGAGAGCAATACATTTGTTGCACCTATAAGATAATGGGAAAAAAAATAAGAGGCCAAATTATGGTATTCATAAGTGGTGAAATTTTATGTGAAATAGACAATTGAAGATATTACTTACTATCATAACCAGCTGACCAAGACCACATAGAAACCATTGCTAATAGCCAATGGAAAAATAAGCCTTCAAGTTTCCAATATAGATTTGGATGAATCTTCCGCAAAGGGAAAAATATAATCATCCAAACACAATATGTTGGTATACAATAAATGTTGTTAATAAGTACAAACAATATGCGGATAATAACTTTGCAGGTTACAGTAGCTCTAAAAATAAAAAAGTTTAAAAAAATATTATTATTTATAAAGAAATTAATTAAACAAACATATTTTTATCAAAATACAAAATTCAAATACTTTTTGTTTAAAGATATGACAATTTTTTTCCTTTGAAATTTCAGTCAAAAACTAAATCTTTTTTTTCTTGTTATTAGTTTACTAAATGTCTTGTTTATATTTTTATTACACATTAACATATTACTTTTTATAATAGCTTATTGTTCAGATTTAAGTTTTATCATTTACTGATTCCACCTATTGTTTCTACTGTAAAATCTGTTTTTCATTATCATTACTTGTTAATTTACTTTAGACTATAATGCATCTTTGAATTACTATTTGGTGTTAAATAAATAAAAAAAAAAAATTTTAATAGTTAGGAAAATAGGTAAAATATTATTTATAAAATATATGTATAAAGAAGTGAATGTGTTGTATATGATGATAAGTAAAAGTAAAATAAATAATTAAGTAGATAGAGTAATATTAATTGATTAAGAATCGGTTAGAATTTTTCAAAGAGGTACATAATACTTTATTTAACAGTGATAAATATAAAAATAAGGTTCACTAGATCAGATAAAATATCCATTAATATAACTTTACAAATATATAATATAGATAAGTAATAATAACATAATATTAAGTTATCTAGATATCTGATTAGAAGTATTGTTTTTACAATAAAATTAACCAGAACAAATATGGAAGTGTATGAAAGTCCTTGCTCTACTTTTAACTAATAGAGATGAAGTATATTTCCAAATTGTTAAATGGTAAAATACAAATTTCATTAATCATTATCAGGTATTAAATTTTGTATATTTATTTTATACTTTTACTGAGTAAATGTAAAGGATGTATTTTCCATAGACATATGGTATAGACCACAGTGTTTTCCCATAATTGTGTGATATCCTTATGGAAAAACACAATGGCCGTACTATCTATATTTGAGTAATTTCAATGAAATTAAATTTTTTCTACAGTAAAGAAATTCTTACTTATTATTTATTTTAAATCCATGTCTTTGAGGGAAATTTGATCCTTGCAATAAAAATATAACTTTATACTTAAAATTGTAGTAACTAAGGTAAAGTACAAGTAACTATGCAATAGTTGACGGAAATCTATAAGTCTAGAATTTCCACAATAATAAATTTGATTGAATATCCTCGAGGGCAGCCTTAAGAACTGTATTGAGAAAATGACTAACTATACAAAGTGTTTTGTTATATTTGTATATACTCATAAAATATATCTGTCTGGCTATTATAATATGTAAATGACACATAATTAAAATAAAATGACCATAATTTTCATAAAAAAAGTCTAAAAGAATAGTTTCTTATTTTTTTTTTTTTTAAATTATCACCACCAAATAAAACAAATTATAAAATGCTTACTGGTTAACAATTATGCTAATGCATTTTATTCTTATATAGATGATATTAATAATTAGTAGATTGAGAACTGCTGATTTAATATACAAATAATTAATAATTATATAGGTACCTATTGAGTTATATATATTAGAAAAAAATATTAACTGGGATAAACACGGTTAAACACTGTACCTATAATATGGCTTTTACCTTTACTTTATAATTAATTTCTTTATTTCTATTATTATTAATCATTCTTAAATAAAATTTTATTCACCCATGATCAAACAGACTATTTTAATAAAATTAATATACAATTAAATTAATGATTTAGTGTTGCATGATGTCATTTAACCATTATTAGATTTTGAATGACTAATTATTAACAATTGAAAAAAAAATACCATAAAATACTTAAGTAATATTATTTATTTTAGAATAATTGTCATCAGATAAAAACATTTAATGAAATAGGTGCATAATTTATTGTAGAGCAAGTAACTTTGAAAGTACTCTTGATAAATAAAAAACTAAGATTGAAGTGATTCATTAATCATTTTTTAAATTATTATTTTCTTATAATTAAAAATATAAGTAAATGAAAAGTATTTTAGTTTTAATAATATATAGGAAAAAAAAACAATTAATTATTTAAATACCTACATTATTTTATTAAAAACACTTCTAAATAAGTATGAATGAGTAGGTACCTACGACCTACCTAATACTAATTTTGATAGGTACCTATTATAAACAATCACTTAATATTGCATCAATCGATAGTAAGGAATTATTGGTTCCTTAAACATAATTTAGTAATCAATAATTGTTTATGCAACTCAGCACTGTTATTTTATAGTACCAAGTTTAATTTTCAATAATATTAATTCAATTTGTATGATTATTGTCTAGGTTTGTGTTAAAATTAAAAAGTAAAATGTTAGGTATGTGTTTGAAGATATAAATGTATTTAAAAAAAAAAATGGTAGAACATTTAGGCAAAATATCAGATTCAAAACTAGATAGGTAGATATCTAAAACCTAACTAATATCACATTAATAGAGCGTAAAGTATTAAAAGTGTAATTTCTCTAAATATAATAAATAACAATGTAAACTATTTAATTAAGTACCTAAATAAACATAAATAAATGTACCTATATGAAAGTTAATACTTAGTAATCATGTATTGCATAATAATAGTTAAGATGTGTAAATAATTAATTAAAAATCATGGGGTGCCAATAATACTAACTATAATTTTTAAAAAAAACAATTCAAGGAATTATAGACAGGTGAATGACAATTGAATATAAATATTATTACAATTTTGAATAGATATTTTAAGTGTAATAGGTGCCTAAATAAATTTTTACAAAATCATTTAGCCTTGAAAATAATAATAATATAAATATTTTACCTACCAATAACCCATCTGTATTACTATAAATCTACAAAAACACTAAAATAACTCCTACCAATTTTAAAAGAATCATTTTGTATATATATCCTTAATAATGGTCTATATCTATAACTTATTTAAATTGGTAAATTCATAGGCAAAATGTAGAGGGCCTTGGTATCTAACACACACACTTCTCTCTTAAAAAACATCAATATAAATTTGTCATATATGTTGGTAGGTAGGCTAGATATAAATTGCTAGGCATACCTTAAAGCTAAAATAGATCATAAAAAAAATTACAATTAATTGTAACACATTCAAAGTGGAAATGTTCATCATGATTACGCCTACCTATCTATATGGTAATTAAAGTAACAATCCCATAGGTAAACAAGGACAGTTAAGTGATTTCAATTTAAAATGATAACTAATAATAAACCAATCAATTTGTCAATAAGTACCTAAAAATGTACAGAACAAAATATAAATTTATTCAATTCAAGGTCCCTTTCTGTGCAAACATCAGGTTCTAAGTCACCGATGCCCAAACACAGTAAATTTCTTTGGACAGAAACAACACAAAATTGTGTACTAACCTGTAACCAATTTTTTTCAACCGTCCGTCCGGCATCTCTATGCTTAAGTCGGTTTTCATGTCGATCACACCATGCGACAAAGAATTTCAAAAAGTGAAAACAGAACGGTAAATGTAAATTGTAGGCGACACGCACGTCAGTCCGTTTGGAAAATTATTATATCGAATAAACGGAAAATGTCACACAACACCATGGGCACATGTAAATGCGCGAGGGGAGAGGCACTACCGCCTAACGGACGGAAAATTGGCTCGACGACGGTCGCGGCTCACATCGTTTACACTCTTCGAACGTCTCTAGACAATGGGTGGGAGGTGTGACGAGCGGGTAGGTGCGCGTGCCGGATAACGTGTCGTTCGGGAAACGTTTTTCGCGTTCAAGCGTTGGTCCGGGGGCGGAGGGACACGATTCAAACAATCTCGTGTCGTAAGGATTGCGGAAAACTCTCGACGAGAGGAGCACTTCGGGCGTCATTCACTACGATCTGCGAATAACTAGACCTGACCACCAACGTATGTTTTTATCACTGAGCAAAGACCGCTGTAGTAGGTATCGAAAATACTAAAAACTTATTATCTACAAAATATAATATTATAATATAGGTACTACACTGCGTAGACCAAAATAAATGACCTTAACGTCAACATTTAACACACTGACTAAGCTGGGTACAGACTACTGACACTACCGAGTAAACAGACAACTGCGGATAGGACTGCTGATATCTACTACCACGGTATCCGGTAACCATAGAGAATAATATATATTATCTATGATGCTGGTAACCCGCCAGGCGGGGACGGAACACTACAACTACAGTGCAGTACGACCATAAAACAATCCAGGTACAACAGTCTACAAGTCTATGCTCTACAAATTTGTTTTCTAAGTCATCTTATTCAATGATATTTATCTCCAAATTTTACCTTTATTCCTATTTACGTTTGTTTCGATACACATTTATCGAAAAAAATTTGTTTCAATGGACATTTTTTTCATAAAATATTTCTTCCAGTTATATTTTTTAACATATACATTTATTCCATAGATTATTTATACTATAGGATTTACTATATAAAACATTTAGAACAAAAGTTCATTCACACATAACTATCTTAGAGTTAGGATCACAGTTGTAGACATGATCTATACAATCATACGGTAAACTACGGCGAAAAGTTTCTTATTAAATAAATGGTTTTACCATAGAGTATATAGACACCCTATTGTAATAAGTATTATGATTGATGTAAAAAAATTAAACATGTCCAGTTTTGTTTCCAATAACTAAACTTACAACTAATAGATGGCGCTAGTTTTCAAGTTTTTGTAAATCCCACCAATTTAATACTTTGAATATTTTATAATACTTTCTACTTAGAAACTATTTTAAGAACAAATCTAAGATGTTGAGTGTTACAATAACTTAAGTGTTAATAGTACTGATAATTTCCTCACCAAAAATTACTACACGTTTATAACATATTATTATAATAGACATAAGTATTTACTATTATTTGTACGTATATTATATATACTACGTACTATTATATTTACATAATATAATACACTATTGTATATATTATATTAAAAATGGTGAACTGCGTTTTCTGTGGTAGATTCCATAATGAAAGTTCAATTAAAAAGAATATAACTTTTCTTAGATATGAAGGAATATTTTATTTTATTTAGATTAACTATATGTAAATTGCATTAATGTAAAATACAATTATATACTATGTTATCACTGTTTTAAATGTAAGAGTGCTGAGTAAAACAAGTATTTCATCATTATGGTTGAAATTTTTAAGGTTTAAAATATCCAAATGGAGAATTCCTTTTAAATTCACAAAGAAAAACAGGTTTTTTGGGTTTCTTAATATGCTTTAATAGCTTAATAAATTTAAAAACAGTTGATGGATAATAACTGTATTGAAAGTTTACCAATATGTACAGATTAAGTCAAGACTATTTGGAGTTTTTTTTCAGATCTATAAGATTTCTTGGTTTTTGTAACAACAACCCAACTGCTTGACAATTTAAAAGTGCATTTAAAAAACATTTAATAAGGTTTGAAGTTCATGAAAATGCTTTGGGAAACTGTATCCCGGTTGAGAATATCATGATTTTAAATTGTGTTTCTACTTCTCACAATAATCCCATAGATGAATTAAATGATACAACATTTGATGGTACATATGATGAACAGTTGAAACCTGAAAATAATGTTATAAATGATTATGATTATTTATATATAAATAACAACTTCAATTTCAATTAATTTGTTAATGAATATATTACTTATATTTCTGAGTTTGTTGTAAAAAAGTTACTTATACAAATAAAGTGTGAAAGAGTGCTACTGTACTGGTAGGATCTAAACAGTGTCATTTAAACTCTCTTATAGCTCTTATAGACCATCGAGAGAAATTAAATTATCCTTCTGTTGATATTATATGTTTAAAAATAGAAAATATAATGAAACAATTTCCAGATCATAATAAACTTTAAATTATTAACAAAATATCTACTTTTACAACTAATACCCTTATCAAAACTTTATTAAATTACCAATATGACAACAAGCCTTTATCTAGTTACCTTATTATTTTAATAAAATCAGTAATTTCAGTTTATTGTGACATAGAAATAAAATATAAATATAAAAAAATAAATGAAAATTTATCTTTAAGAAACGGGTACAATAAAATAATTGTTTAAAGGGCAATAATCTTATTTGAATTCAATGATAAATCAATCTGAATTCAGTAAATTGAATTTTACCTAAAAATATTAAGTAGTAAATTGAGCCAAGTATAAAATATTGAACGCAATAAATTAATAATAAATTATAATGTCAATATTAATATAATTATACCTAAATAAATAATATTGTCAATAATAAAATTAATAATAAATAATAATAATAATATTGTCTGGAATATTATATTATATATCTTATGTCAATATTAAATGAGTAAATATTTAAATGATGCCCTCTGAGCAGAGATGCTCTTAAATATATAATATATAATATACATATAACAGTCAATAATTCTAAAAATATTTTGTTTTTTAGATCCTGACCTACTTATTAGTTTAACAATGCTGTGTGATTTTTGTTTTTTATATGTGTGACGTAAGACTAACCTTATGGAGCATTAAGAATATTTCAATCTTCAATAAATAAATAAAACGAATGGGTCGCTGGAACAATTGTGTTCATATAAATAGTGAAAATGAAGACCAGTCATTCGTATTTGTAATTTACAATTATTTTCTGTTATTAACGATAAGGATAAATATATTGAAATATATTTTTACAAGTATTATTATTTATTATTATAAATTGAATTTTTAGAATCATTGTTTGGGTTACAAATCCAGCCGGCTGATGAGCTAATAAGTTTGTCTGTTTTCGATAACTATAATTCTATATAATATATCTACGACATTCTCCAAAAGGCAAAAATACCAATAAATCCATCATTTTAATTTAACATTTATGTTTTCATTTTTCTTCACTCATATAATTATATGTTATATATTATACCTATAATGGTAATTTGTATTTTGTACCTTATAAAATGTTACAATAGAAGTTTACAACTATATTACTTATTTTTCAATGTTATCTTGTTAATAATATCTAATTAAGTACTTATAGAAGTATTACAATTTTTATTTATTTTTCAATGGTATTCTGTTAATTACATCTATATATTTATTAAAAATTTATTTTGTTAGTTAAAAGTTATAAATAACAAAATAACATATTATTTTTTACTTTTATATTTTTAAATAAAATCAAGATTTTTAAAATGTATTAGGTACAAAATATACTTTTAATACATAAGTACAAATATTATTTTTTATTTTCATAGAAAAAAACTGAAGATAAATTAAATAAAATATGACGTACACAAGTCACATAGTGAACAAACGCAAAAAAACACGGTTATCTTCTATATTAATTAATATACCTAAATCGCACGGTTAAAAATAAAACAAATTTACGAATATTTAACAGACAATATATTGTAAATGCTTTAATTTGTAAAATTTTAAAACTTTAATTTGTACATAGTTTGAACAGCAAAAACAGTGTTAAAATCGTGTAAACCCATGTAAAAAAATCGGTATAAATTTTTCGGAAAACGCTGTGCTCTGAACCAGTTTTGTCCCGGGCTTGGAACCATTGGATTAATGTATTTTATACGCTGTCTGTATTCAAAATGATGCTTCCTAGGATGGCCTACATGATAATATATATTGCTATTAATTGTTGTATAAACTATAAAAAATCTGTGGCTCGGCTTGCCTTACAATTTTTCAAGGGTCGAAACGCCCTACACCTCAATCATATTGCCCAAATTTTTAAATAATCATTTATTTTGTACCTGTTCATTACCAAAGACAATTATAAGTTATATTTTTAAGGACCTCGCTAAATCTATTATTTTAGGAGCAACACATAGGAAATTTTTAATTTAAAATAATCCGAAAATTATAATCTTCTATCCGTTACTGGACAAACTGCTGAGTGGGACAGGTTTAAGATTTAAGCAGGATATATTTGATTTGATTGATGCTTTTGATGGTACGCATGTTAACACGGATGTAACACAAAATACTGCAAAAATATTATCAAAATGTTATGCAACTAAGTACCTAGTTGTAGTGGAATACTGGTACCTCCTAGTTGAATCTGTTGAATGGATTGATTGGTTAAATGGGTCAAGAATGTTTGGAGTTATTACTGCTTTTCACAGAACAAGAAATAGTATCAAAAATAGATATAATGATACATAAATCAATCAAAGATGAATTCAATATTATCAGCAATAGACAAATGTCCCTCAAAAATATAATTCTCAATTTTATTATTTGAATATATAATTTAACATGTATGTAATTCATTGTTATTATATTTATAATCTTTATTAAAGACATGTTTAATATAAAATGTTTATAACTAGACACTTTAATAATATATTAGATTTATTTATTTATTTTATTTTTTGATATAAACATCTGTAAGGCTCAAGTACAATAATTATAATAAATTATATATGCTCTTTTTTAGCTATTTATAGGCGTTTAAAATATTCAATTTTTTTAGTTTTTATTCATAATTCGATAATTTTTTTTTTTTGTTAGATCAAAATGCTTGAATATTTAATACAAGTGTCTTCATAGTAATCAAAAAAAAAAAAATTAAAATATAAATACAAAGGTACAAATTAGAATTTTAAATTTTTCAAAATTAAGAAAATTTGAAAATCATTTTGTATCTAGTTAAAAATTTATAAAATGTTCAATTTTAGATTTTGAGCATAGTAATAGATATCTTTTGGATCAATAAAAATGATTTGATTTTCTTCATTGACATATTTTTTGATAGGAAAATGCATCTAATTGGTACATTGATTAGTCAAAAGTAAAAAAATTTTCTAGTAGTTTTTAAAAGTGTTGGGAAAAACTAAGAATTTGTTAAAAAAACATAAACAGATATTTTTACTCAAAACTAATTTTTGACAAAATCGATTTTATTTGTGGTGTAACTCTAAAAAATAACCGTAGATTTATAAATTTTTCACCAAATGTTTATATTAGCATTATTTATACATCATACAATATTTAAAATATTTTAACTCATTTTGAGCTACTTTAGGCATAAGAAAATTTCGATTTTTATTAGTTTTTTTTAATTATTGTCAATTAAAATATTATATTACTTTGTCAAAAAAATTGAAAAATCAATACAACATTTCTCATAAATTGTTTGTAGTGAAAATTAAAAAAAAATTAATCGTAAATTCACAATATTTTTTCATAAGCGTCTAAAGTTAGATAATTATATGAGAACATTTTTCGGGATGGCGTAATAAAAAAAAAATTGACAGAAATCATTAGTTGTAGAACTATAACATAAATTAAAATTTGAGTACTAGGTGATTTAAAGTTAAATTTGATAGTATGTTACTTTAATCTTACATGGTGAATTGGTGACCGTAGATACGGTCTAGAACTTTCAAGTGGTGAACAATTTAAATTACTTACACTACAAAGATATCCATATTTGGCACTTTTTAAAAATATTCTGCTTATTACACAATCTTATTTATTTATTTTTAATTATTATTATATTAACTTATAGTCTATACAGTTATTTAGCTTACATGATTTTATAATAAATTAACAAGATAGGTAGTATAGTTAAATTTAATGTTAGTATATAAATATTATAAACTAATACATAATACATAATAAATGTGTGTGTGAGTAAATAGTGACATCCTGAAAACCAGTCACTGGTGGTCAGAGTTCAATCTATAGGAGAGGCAACAGTCAATTCACTTTTATTATTAGTATATTTAGTATTTACTATTAAACATTAAGTAAACTACATACCCCCCAAAAAAAATCTTGATCACCTCTATCAAATAGTTGCATATTTGCATGTATGGAACCTCAAAGAAAAATCTATAAATCATAAATGTTTTTATAATGTTGAATATCAATAATACAAATAATAAATATTAAGTAATAAATTGTTAATAAGTAACCACGGTAACAAAAATCTTACAAAAATTAGCCTCAAAAAAAAAAAGTTGTATCCAGCCACAAAACATGTTAAAAAGTTTGGCCACCCCTGGCCTATTGGTTAAAATGAAATTTTTGGTATTTTTTTTGTATCCTAGCAACCATGTACAAAAAAATAAAAAAACAATTATTTATTTAGTAATAAAAGTTTATTGAGTATTATTTTAATTATGGCTCCTTCTTTACATTACCAAGTTGTTCTTTATTTTAATCGTTATTATTTTTTGTTGTATTACATTATTGAGATAATAGTTTGTGTTTTAAAAACGTATAAATTACCATATCCAACCAGGATAGCAGCTGTTGAATGGCTCATTCTTGCATTGTTGTACCCCGTACAAAGAAGCCGTATAGCTTTGGGCAGCAAAGGAAACCTTACTGATAAAGCACCACCTATTGTTATATCATCAATACTTAACATAACAACCATCTTGGGTACACTGCATTTAATAAGATGGCAAACATATGTAATTTATTTAGAAATAATTATTGGTTACATAGAATTAACTTTTGAATCAATTTGTTTTGTATTAGGGTTTATTCATTTATTAACTCAAAAATCTATTATGTATTGAAATATAGGTAATACACAATTTAATTTTATATGAAATAAATTTTTTTTTATACAATTTGTGTTATTAATAATATTGTACAATTTAATTTGAATTTAAACATTCATCTTCAGATGAATCCATGGTTGATAAATTTGTATCACTACTGTAGTATGAAGTACCAACACCACTGTCTTCTACAATTTTATCAATAAACATTTCTTGGAATTTTTCTATTTCTTCATTAGCCCGTCTATTATATGCATTTAAAATAACATGTAATTCATAATTGGATCTTTTGACTAAGGCTGTATGTAATGTTAGTAAATGGACTTTTTCAACTAAACACTTATAATTAGGTCTGTTAACAATAAAATCTCGTTCAAAGTCTGTTAATCCATCACAAGCAATTTCCCAATTTATTTCAACTTTGCTTTTACGTAATTTCCTATAAATGATAAAATATATAAGATAATTTACAACAAAATAATCTATATATTTATATTAAATACATACTCTTTTAAATGAATTTGTTCTTCTTGTTTACTAGATATCAATTTTTGATACTCTTGTTTGCGGCATATCAATTTTGCAGTATATCTAAGAAATATGTTTACCATTATAAAATAAATTTAAAAAGTACAAAAATATTTTAATAATATTAAAATAATGTTTTTAAAATTAATATTACAAATAAATTAAACCATTTGAAAATTGTAGTTTCTTAAAATGTAAGATAGTTATAACTACTTATATTATGAATATGCAGAAAATATTATTTTAACATTGCCATAATTATATAATATTTACTGGTATTCTCTAGAAACCTCTTGATTTTAACAGAATGTAAAATTAGATAATTCAAAATATTATCTCAACAAACTCTGTAAGGAACTTAGGTTTAATGCGATGCTCATAATTAAACAAGTATAAAATAGTTGAACGTAAAATTTAAAATAATCTGTTTTATTATATTTTGTATGTTTAGAATGAAGCCCCAAAAAGATGTTCTTCACCGATGAGTAATTTCCTATATTTTCATAAAAATGTTATGAGATATTAAAAAAATCTTTTTATATAATTTTTAAAGAGCATTACTGTTATCAAAATGCAGTTTTGATAGTTTATGGGGAATTTAAATCAATACATATTGATTTTACACACCTTCCCAGTATCTTACATAACTTTTAACAACAAGTTAAGGCTTTATTTTATATTATTTTGTTGATGTTAAGTACAGCAATAATTTTAACTAATCAAATAAATGGAATAAGTATAATACATTTTTAATTTAGAACACAAATTGATATATTATTTTATATAAACAGTGAATCAATACGTATGGTTAGTACCAATTTTTCATTTAATAATGTATTTATTAAAATTCTTGAGAATTTCTTCTGTATTACTTAAGAAGTATTCTATGGAAATGCAAACAACTACTTTTTAAATGAGGACCCTCATTTTTTAATTTTGATTTACCTAATTTAAGATTTGAATTAGTAGTTTTCCAGTTACTAAAATGTTTGTATAAAGGATAATAATTATTAAAATAGTTTTACAAAAATATAAAATAGATGAAATAGGTATCGAACTAGTATTTATTACACTCAAATCATTTATTAAATTATAAATATTGATAGATAAATATAAATGACTACAATTTTCAAATAACCATATTTTCCTAACTCAATATTACAAATTAGTACACAAATTTAAATAACTTAAAGATTAGTCATTCAAATTTTGATTTTGATGCCTCAATCTTAAAAAAATTATTCGCTAAATAACTTACTGTAATATACTGTAAATATACTTTTAAAATTCCAAAAATCAGATTTCGAAAAATATGGGGTGAGCATGCGTAAACTCTGTATAACTTAATAATACCACACATTTTTATTGTGTGAATGAAGGATATAAAATGCATTGTTTCAAAATACAAACTCACTCTTGTAATGTTTGTTTTCCTTGACCACCAAATAAAATTGAATTAGAAATTATATTTTCTTTTTCTTCATTTACCCAATTCATGTTCTTAAACAGCTCCAATTGTTTTTCATTATTCTCTAAAATAAAAATTTTATACTTTAAGCTACTTTTAGTTCAAAATATACATAAACTAATATTTGTAACATGTTTGAAAAAATACCTTCAACAGGTTTTGGAAAAAAACTAGAACGGCGTTTTCGGGTGTCGGACATTGTTTTTTGTTGTCAAATTTAAAATGATTACAATTTACAATATATTCTTTTACAGTCAATTAATTATGGTTAATACCGATTAATAAAAAAAAAAACGTTAAAACACTATTATCAATGTGCGAAATCCGAATCCGAATTTAAAAACACTGCCTCATTTAATTGGTAAATTATAAATTTACTCGCGTTTACTTGGCCAGTATTGATAAATGATAAGGGATAACGATTAACGATCGTTTTGAATTTCAAATGTGGTGTGATACTATAAAGTATAATTCATGGTTAAATCACTGAACATTATTTTATTCTGTTTAAAAATGGTCTTGACAATCATGGGCACTACAACTTTACCGCGATAACATGAACTATGATTTCTGGAAATAATTTTTTGATTTATGGTAATTACTATTCAATTATACAATTTCAAGTGTTTGTTAATATTATAGTCTATAGATTCATGGTTTATATTGATAAGAAAATTCTATAGCAGTAAACGTTGAAAACTTTGATAACGGAGAAATTCAAACTATTCGTTTGGAACCACAGACTAAGAGCTTAAAACTTCAATAAAAAAAAAAAAAAAATGTAGGCATAAGTCAGTGATAATCTTTGGGCTTATGTTTATTCTATACACTTATATTTGTTTAACTCTATTACAGATAATTTTGTTAAGTATTCAAATACTTGCATTTAAATACTTTTTTAGTATTTCAATTACTTCTCAAATACATTTTTACAAGTGCTTATTAAAATTTTAAAAATACTTTTTCTTTGTAGTCCAAGTGTCTTCAGTGGAAGGCTTCTTAAATCTGTTCATTCTCCAAGTCACTTTTATTCACTTATCTATTTTACTTATTGTTCAATTTTATGTAACAGATTGTAAATATAAATAAATAAAAAAAAAAAACTTTTTCTTTGTATTTTATTACAGCATACTGAATACTTTATTTTTCTTCTATATTATTTACACATCGAGAAGTAGTGACTCCTTTACACAAATCAAAATGTCTTCAGTAAAAAATACTATGTAAAATACTAAATAGTAATAACTAATAAGTATTTTATTTACAAGTTATTTTTGTGTATTGAAATGCTCTGACAAAATACGAGTAATACGGTTACCTATTTGTAGTTAGTGAGTTGAATTATATTCATTAAAAATATTTTTTTATGAATACAATTCCATAGTTAATTTTTCTCAATAGTTGAATTTCAAACTTGGATGTAGCTCTAGACTCTCGTAGTGTACGAAATTTTGGTTCGCAAAATCACACATGATAATATACTGGACGTTAAAAACAAAAATTTGCATTTTGCACCAGCACACCTCACTGTTTTCTGTTCTCGTGTGTGCAATGCTTGTTGCAACTTTTTTCACTTTTATACACAATATCTTTGATAACTTAGGAAACTTGTATTACATTTTCAAGCATTTTGACCCAACGAAAATGTTTTTTATCTATATTTATCAAAAAAAAAAAAACTGACAATTTCTTAGGGTTACTACAATTAGCTCAAAAAATAGAAACTAATCAATTAATTCATATAAAAATATGTACATACAACATAATAATATTATGTCCAGACGCCCAGTTTATCACTAATGTGGAATGAAGCTAAATTACTAGTGTACAATTAATAGTTGTACAAAAATATTTATATTCCTACCAATAAGTAACATTAATTTGTACGTACCTATATTTATAAACCAGTTTATATTTATATTCAACTAATCTTTTGTTATTAATTTTTTTTCAAGAAATTAAGAAGTCGTCTATTCGTCTACATATAGTGACCTAACAGTTTCATAGGTATACTCAGCATATTTATATATATATATAAATTTCTATAGAAACACACTAAATAGGTAGGTACGCTTTTTTTAATAACATTTCACAAAGATTAATTTTTTATCAAAGTACAATAAAATAAATTAAAATGGGCTACTATGATATAATTCCAAAGAAATCAACTACGTTGCTTACTATAAAAAAAAAGATTCACATTAATGCAATAGTTACATTGGTACGTTTCTTTATACTCAAAAAATAATTTAATACTTTTGATATTTTATGTCGGCTCACTATTTTTTTTGTTTTCTTTCTCTGACTCACTTGATACGCATTACAAATTTACGTTTAGCAGAATCAATCATGTGTTGTTACTTATTAGCTTTAAAATTAGTGATATTGACCTATTAAGTATTATCATACATTATGTTTTTTTGATATTTCAATTTTTTTGTGGTATAAAAACATTTTTAAAATGTTATATTTTACAATCTCTTAAATTTATAATTTACATTACTTACATTTTATATTATACAGTGTCATTGCATCATTGTTTTCTTTTGGATTATTTGTACTAATCCATGGCCAAGTGATTTAAGAGGTAATTTATTTAAAATACCTATGATACTATTATTAATATGTTGTAGATACAGAGCATTATAAAAGTATTAATTTATTTATTTTTTTACATATAAAATATAGATCTCGGTTTTTATGTTTTACTGAATTTGTTGATATATTTGTTTATTATTAATTTATTGAACTGTTTGTTCATGTACGACGAAGTGAGTTAAATATTACGATATTGCATTCTATTTTAGTTAGTTATTTAATTGTCTATCTGGTTTTATATTAGTAAATTATTTGGTTTATTAGGAAGTAGAAACATTTTTTTTCTTAAATACATTTAATTGTGTATTTAAGCACTTAGAAAGTACGAGTGAAAACGAAGAATATGGACCAATATTTAATTTCTGTAAGACAATTAGACACATACTATTTTGGATATACGGTGTCCATATACAGTTACTGGTTATTACAATTGGGCTACTCAAATTGAATATTGCGTAAGTTAAATTTAATATTTTAATGCGTACCTATCGTTCTATACTTATTAGTCTTCAAAGGTGGTTAATCTTGGTGAGTTCAAGTACAGCATTTGGGAGTTTTAAATTAAATATTTTATATTTATATAATTGTATGGTTAATGGTTATTATCACAGAATAAACATATTATATTATTTAAGAAAAAATATTTATATAGGTAATTGTATATTGATTTTTTCTTTATTCAATTTTAAATATAAATATTGTTTCCTGATGATAAATTTGACGTATATAATATACATACGTTCCATTTTGGCGAAAGACCTATGTTTATGTGATCAATAAGTACCAACGCTACCCCACTCGCTACCACTGGTATATTCGATACAACTTTAAACTTACCATTTATTACAATACTTTGAACCAATTTGAAACTGATTTTATTTACAGAGAAACGATCGTTATTGGAGTAACAAATATTAATATTTACTGTATGTGGAGGACGAGTAGATTGTGATTCTTGACTATATAAGACATTTTTATTTTTAGTATCTGTAGTTTCAACAAAACCCATTACTGTTTTTTAAATTTTATTTTTACAAGTGAATATATGACATTTATATATTTTATGAAGAAATATATCAATATATTTATCAATAAATACCCAGACTAAAATTCTTACAAAAAAATGTTTAATGTTATTCAGTTTACCACCTTTTATTATGGCCTATCGGCTATCGGTAGTATTATTACACTAAAATGAACTTTAAATAAACTATTATAACTATTACACAATAGATATAATTTTCAATATTCTATACTTTAGTTTACATTAAAAATTATTATCTCGAATCAGACATTGACAGAGCGTATTCAAAGTTAGACATATTGTATAAAATCACGATTTTACGATATTACAGAATAATGGGGTTGTATACAATTTTGTTTGAAATAGGTACAAATTCTACGGAGACTTTTGAATTGATAAAGCTTTTGAAGATAATGCCTAAAGTTGTTGTGTAACTAATTATTGTTTTAAACGTTTCAAAAAACACTAAATCTCTATTTCAGGACAACCTTTAAGGCTTCAACATCATACGATTGACTGTCAGAAAAGTAGCCAATAAAGTTGCAGCATATCAACTGGTTCTTGTTATATAATTTTAATAGATAAATATGATTTGAAAAGGATGTCCATAAAATTAGTGTCATTAGACTGTTAACAGTGGACTAAATGAAACATCGCATTGAAGTGTGTTTGGAAATAAAAAATTGAGTTTCTATAATGACTATAATTGTATAAAATCAATTGAGTATATAGACACGATCCCGAAGTGCAATCATGAAATTCGAGGTCTTTAATTTTAATGAGACCATTCGTAATGTTACAGAAAAATTAAAAACTATCACTTTAAATATAAAGATGTTTTCAAAAGTGACAAAACCGTTGAAAGCTACACATGTATATAGAACCTAAAGTACACTATTTTGAAGTTTTGAAGGCATTCTATTTAAATATAGATTACACTTTACAATACATTTTGTCTGGGTATTTATTGAGCACACTTCGTATATTCAAATTATTTTAAAAATAAACTGAAATATAAGGTATACCTACTATTATTCGAACTATAACTGTATCTGTTGAGAATTTACAGATACAGAATTGTTTATAACAAACATACGATATTTTTAATTTTGACCCTTTGCTTATTTATAAACTGTAATGGTTAGGTTTATTATATATTTTTATTTATTTTTTAAACTATACATACGTATTGGTACCTAATCTAGAGTCTAGATTAGTAAACCCTAGAATCAAGATGATACATAATATGTACCAAGTACACAATATAATAGTCATGTTCAGTCAATTCTCAATTAATTCAAGACTTTTTTCTCTATAGTTTTAATTATATATCTACCTATAATTATAATAATGTAATCATATATATCACATCATACAATAATATATTTTTAATTTTGTTTTTTAGTATCGAATTTGAGTTGTATTGTTTATATGTACCACGAATATGTTTCATAATTTGGAGTGTAATTTGTTTTTGTAAGTTTACACCTAATAATAATTTATGCTAAGAAACAATAGCTATCAATTTATCATATTAGGAATAATAAATGTTTCAATATTTTACTTAAATTATAGCCATTGACGTACATTACTTAATGAAAACATGTGTATATCATCAAATAATTAATGCGAAAACAAAAAATACAGATCAATATTTGATAATGGTCGAATCAAATAAATGAAAACTTGAATATTAAAATAAAGATTTTATATTATTACATATTTCAAAAAATGACCAACAATTTTGTTTTAATTTTTAAAAATAAAATAACGCTATATAATATATATGTTATAACTTATTAGGTATATAAATTAATTATACCTATAGAACTTACCTTAAGGCTATAAAGTATAAAATGACCTAACGGCCCTCAATCTAATATTTATATTTTATTTTCATTATTACAATATACAAGTGTTTCCCATAATCCCATATTCCCAAGTACTCATTATAATAGTAATGCACTTAAATTAAATAGAGTAATAACTAATAATTTACAATTTGTTAATTTCTATAATGGTTTTAACTTTTAATAATATATAACAGTTGAGTAAACCATAACAACTATCAGCATTAGTGTATCTAGCTATGTAAAAAGGAGACATATATTGGATCAACTCTTATAATGTAAGTTTCATCCAATATAGTAAAGATTTGGTTAGGTTCTAAGCAATGTGGACTTTAAGAATTGATACTTGTAAATATCAAATCATTCTGAATCTGACTAAGTATCAATAATAACGAACAGACAAGTAAATAATTTTTTAAGTACTTATCGAATATACATTTTAAAAAAACGGAGCATCTACATGAACATTGAACGTAAATACATAATATTATATTCTAAAATAATAAAATACTAAAATACTATGGTATAGGTGTAAATGTTACTACTTAGAATAAATACAATCAAATTTTAACTTGCATCTTATATAGCTTATTGTCTTACTTGACTTCTGTTTAAAATCTCTGAACACAAAATGAAACAAAATCTATTTTTCTAAAATTTTGTTTTCACAATACAAATAGTTTAATACATCAGGTAAGGCTTTTGTTTGAAATAACTGTTTAAAAAACTGTAATGATTTCTTAGGATATCTAGAACGATTCTTGTCATTGAAATCAACTCTGTATATTCCAAATTTTTCCCTATAACATTAAAATATTAATACATTTATGTTTTAAATAATATAATATTATATAGTTAAACCTTTCTATAGCGAGCACGATAGGGGAATTAAAATAAATATCCGCTATATTAGGTAATGGGGCTTTTTTCCACGGTCCACGGTTATATTTTATGCCGGTGTATTAGAAGTGTCGGCTATTAAGAATGTAGTAGTGTTCGTAAATATAGAAGTTTCTATTAATATTTATATTAGGTAGCCCGTTATTTTCTTTACGTTATTATACAACACTGTAGGACGTAGGTGTATATCGTATTATCGTATAAATATATTTTTTTATAATTACTAAGTACATGAAAATATGAAATTACATATAGGTGTATTTATAATAATATTAAAATCATCAATTAAAATTAAAATATTTTCATAATTTAATAATTATTGCAACTTTAGTCTATAATAAAATATCAAAAAAGATGATAAAATAAATGTCACCACAGAAATAAGCTAGTCTGAATAACTTGTACTCCAATTAATTGAACTATGCTTTTTAAAAAATAATTTAGTTCCAGTATAAGTAATACACTAATATTATTCATAATATATTTTTGGAGGAATATAATATATAATTTTACCTGTATCCAAAAAACCATTCTAATGAATCCAAAAATGACCAAACTTCATAACCAATCACATTACAACCATCCTCGTATATTGCATTGAGAATAGCACTTAAATAGCCCTAAAAATAAGGTATTTTCATTTTATTTGTACCTAAGTATCTTTAGGTCTTATTTTTGTCATACAAAATATTTGTAGTCTTAAGAGTATTTATTTAAACAGTTAACTTACTGTAAAATCTTAAATTTTAATTGAGCATATTTTTACAACAATGGTGTATAAAAGCATTTTTTCAAAACATTTGAATGAATTACATTAATTTAGTATTGAATATTATAGTATAATAATGTAGTTATTAATATTTAATTAAATTAAATATGATCGTATATTTACGTAATGATATCTTATTTTAATGAACGTGTCCTCGTCTTCGTTTCGTCCTTTGTTTGAAACGCCGTTTTCAGTGATAATAATCTTAGGGTTTCCGTAAGTATCTTTAATCCAACATAACAAATTACGTATACCTTTCGGAGTTTCCTGAATAAGTTTATGTTCATGAAGAAATGAAATAAAATCATATATTTTAAATTCGGAAACAAACTTTTATCCACATAGGATTTGAATAAGGTAACTCGTCAATTAACGATAATTCAAAATTAGAATCTAGAGTCTTTAATGGTTGATTCTGAGTTGATTGTAGCTGTGTTGCATGTACCGAAAAATAATAATTGATACCTAAAAAATCTAATGTTCCTAAATATAAAATAAAATATTAATTGAAATGATATAATAATTTTCTAAATTGTATATTATATGTTGTAATATCAAGTAAGCTATAATAATAAATTAAAAATAAATACAACAATTAACAGTTAAACTTTATAATTTTATTCTTATGCACTTATTAGTACTCCATATTTTATAATTATTTTAAGAGATCAGAGAAAAATGTATTGACTACACTACATAATATAATCTGTACAAAAAAATATTAACGTTCAGCGTTTCTATCAAGCACATAGGAACATGTTCAAATCAATTGAAATGTTTTCAACAAAAATTTTTTTCAACATGATAATTTAAGATTAATTTATAAACTATACGCACATTCGTAAATTAATATATTATGCAGGTATATACAATTTATTTTGAAATATTAATTTAAGATAAACGATAAGTCGATAAAACTGTTTAGTTTTTTACTTGTGAACCCTCGCCCCACGAATTTCGTTGTTTTGTATACGTGCCTGATATTCTATAACTAATTCCATATGATCTCAAATTAAGAAAAATTATTTTACCAAGCGGTAATTTACTGTCTTGATAGATGATAGTAATTGATATATCAGATAAATATACTAAAAATGAGCACGAAAATCATGAAGTTCAAGTTAATACATAAACGGTAGTAATATGCTATTAATGTAATAATAAAAATATTTATATTTTACCCCCATCAAAGGTAATCAAAAAAAGGTCGGTAAGGTGGTACCACTTTGCTATACAGCATGTTTCGAGTGGATTACTTTCGGGGATGTGTTAAATTTGAATTGAATGATATAAATCATTGTATACGAAAAATGATTCTGAGCGAAGACAGTCTATCAGCCTACATAAATAATAGTGTAGCTATTTTAAGATATTATTGCTATAAAAATAACTCATTTTATTACTATTAATAATACATTAAGTTGAATTAATTTTTACAGAAAACATTGCATTTAAAAATGTCATTGAGTATATAAAAAATCAGAATATAATTTAAAAGTTTCAAGCACCCACAAAAAATGTTTTTAAATTACAACGAAATAACTAATATTGTCATTCTTCATTTAAATATCTAATTTTGTCCAAATTTGAACTTAAAATGTTTATAAAAAATTATTTTTTTTAATAAATTTTTTTGATTTTTTGGTTTTACTATAAACTACTAATGAAAAATCTTATTTTAATTTTTCAGTCCTTAGCTATAAAAACTGAACATTTTATAATTTTTAACCCCAAAACAATTTGTAAATGTTCAATGATGAATTTCGGTCAAAATTTGAAGTTTAAAGGATTGAAAAAAAAATTATGCTTATATATTTTTATTATTTATTATTTACTAATTTAACAACTTATGAAAAATCATGTAATAAAATTTCAAGAAATTTAACCAAATGAAATTTTTTTATCAATATTTAAAGAATTATTTATTATATTATATTTCTTAGGCCTACATTAGCTCAAAAATTATCAAAATATTTTTAATTCTTTTAATTTTGTGTATAGAAAATGATAATCTAAACATTTAGTGAAATTTTCAAATGTCCACAATTATTCCTTTTTGAATAATATTAATATAAGAAAATCGTTCCCGGAGAAAACAGGTAAATATCCAATATCTAATTTCAAACGCTCATAAAAAATTAGTTTGGCTTTCTGGTAAATTTGTTTTTTTTTTTAGAAAGGTAGAAAAACTTATAAAGATACTTGGGTTGAATTTTCAAAAACTTAGATTTGAATAGAAATATTTTTATGAATTTTCTAATCAAAAAAAAAAAATTGCAAAAAATGTTTCAAAAATGTTGACTTTTTTAAGCTATTTTTAGGCATAATCAATTTTTAGGTTTTTTATTTTTGTATTATCGCCAAAAAAATTGAAAATGTAATACAATATTCTTCATAATTTGTTGTAAGTGAAAATTTATAAATAAAGTTGTGCGTAAGTCTTTAATAGTTTTTTATAAGTGCCTAAAGTTGAAATTTCTAAAAAATGCGTAAAAATCACGAAAAAATACAGTTTTTTTAATATAATTGTCAATGTTATGCTATGAAAATAATAAATATATTTGTCAATTATATAATTCTATAATATAATATTGACATATTTTAGGACGTAGGTATTTGGTTATATTATTTTATTAGTTATTCATATTACCAATTACCAATTTAAATCGGGTTTGAAAAATATATTGTTAGCTATATACTATATAGCAACAAGATTATTTTGATGCGAATAATATTTACATTTTATTAAGAAAGACAACTCGATTATGTAATTATAATTTATACATTTCATTTTATTATATTAGATATTATTATGTATTATAAATACCTTTGATTAAATATTTTTCGTTTTCACTAAAATCAAGCAGTCGTTTCAATGATATTCCATTAGATTGATTAATTTTCATAATTCCTTGTTTTACATCTTCCGGATAGTCTCCAAAAAATAAGGGATGAGCAAAAACTCCAAACTGCCACATACGAGCACGATGGGCAGCGTAATGATCTTCTAAAGAATTTACATTTTTTGGATAATACCACTCCATGTTTAAGCTTATACCTATTTGACCTAAAATATCATTTTAGTTAATAATTTTGAATTTACATCATATTTGCGCTGTTTGATAATTAAAATAAAACCATTTATTATAAATAGACCGAATTTAATCTGGGGAGTGGTCATACAGAGGGTTGTTTTTCTGGTAGGCTGATTTTAAGGGTGGTTAATTTTTAAAATTGTCATCATTTGAATTCTCTCATACCTTCATAAACTTATTTCTAAGAATTAATATTTTATTTTTATATTTTGTAATTATTGTTACCACATTTAAATCATTATTATTGTCATTAATATAAATGTCTTAGCCGTATCTATGAGGATTAAAGAAGTAGAGACATCTCTTCCCTGGACGGAAAATTCCTAAATACGGCTTGATTGTAATTATACCTATTTATACTTAAGATAACTAAAAATCATTTTAAAAAGGAGTTAATTAGATCCAGTTACCTGATAATACGTCAAAACTGTATGAATTTTAAATTTGAAAACGGATTTTCATTCATTCACTTTTTAGTTTTTATTATAACACTTGCAATTTTTGAAATATTGAAAATTGATTTCTTAAAACACAGTAAACTTTTTAATGAATTAAAACCCGTCTAACAAGTCCAGCGGTTTTGTTTAACTATCTGGTGGTATCGTCTTTTACAGTTTTATTATTTTATATCGTTTCAAGTGACTTAAAAATAGACAATAGTGACCATAATATTAATTGGCACGTGCCCGCTCGAACGAAAGAACACTTATTAAAAATAAACCATTAATTCATAGGGGTATTATAAATTCTAGATAACACATTTTATATTCACACAGACTCATACTCAATTGACTTGTTAATTGTTACACAACGACAAGTGACAAGTGACTAAAATACTGATATATTAATTTGCCTATATTTTTCTCCTTAAAACACGGCCATCTGCTGTCCCGTTATTTGGGATACTAACCATTTTGAAATGGTCTAAATTCTCTGTTGTATAAATGGTAAGCAGTCGCATGTGCTAATATTGTATGATGTATGGCCAAATAATCTCCAAAACCACTATTGTTTAATGCAGGTGCTCCGATTTCATTTCCATAGCTTTCTGATACTATGTAAGGTTCATTGATAGTTATCCAATATTTCACCTAAAATAAAACATGTTTATTAATAAGAAAATTGTTATTCGTACATATAAATTAAAAATATTTTTTACATACGCGATCACCAAACGTTCTAAAAACCACTCGAACATAATGAGCGAAGAACTCTATTATTTGTTTGTTACACCACCCACCCAAATCTTGTATACACTGAGGCAAGTCCCAATGATAAATCGTCACCTAAAATGTCATTGGCATTTGCATGATTTGCATTCTTGTTTTAATGATTAATTCAAAAGATATCATATATGTTGTAAAAGAAGTCATATCTCCTACCACATTTAATTTGAGCCAGGACTAAACTTTGGATTAACACCACTGCGCCAGACTAAAATCCTTTTAAATCATCAGGCATTTTTATTTTTCTATTTATAGAAATAATACCTACTTATGTATTTAACATTAATATATGTATACCATATACACGCACTCAGTAGGTACAAAAAAAAATTCTTAGGTATATTTAGTATAGGTAGTTGTAGATAGTCCATTTGTTGAATATTTTTATCGGGATTAGAAAATACGGAGTTGGTAAATTGCGTCTTCAAAAAAAGATCGTAGACATAGTCATATAATATATAAACTGCGGCTCATGTACTTATAAAATAAACGTAATTAAAATGTGACTTTTAATAATCCATTATTTAATCATACAAATTTTTACTAGATACTTAATTATTAATTATTTATATACATTTGTATTATTTTGTATTATAAACAAAAACAGCAAAATCAATATTTTTAACCATACCAATATTAATACAATTAAATTTCCAGTTCTAAATTGGAAAAATGGGGAGAAAAATATTGATTTTGCAAAAAAATCCTTAGACGTAATTTATGTATGAATAAAAAATATTTAGGCATATTATATATAAAATATACTCGGGCTGTAATTTACGTATGTATAAAATATACTCAGCTCGAAAATTATGCAAAAATTTAAAATGGGACGTAATTTGCAGCGACCTAGTAAATTAGGCCCCCAATGACCTCTCTCGGTTAATTAGGTCCAGGAAAAAAACAAATTATTTATCTTACTTTACATAATACACAACATTATTTAAGCGAAGAATGTTATAAATACTTACTATAGGTGTTATATTGTTCTCAAGCAATTTATCAATAAGTCGATTGTAGTATTGTACACCAGCAGGATTAACATAACTATCTTCGCCTCTAGGTAAAATACGTGGCCAACTTAATGAAAATCTATATGATTGGACCTAAATAAATGTATAATTTATCTTGGGAAAAATACAATATACTTATAGATGCATAAAGGCGCTATTTTAGATTTTACTAGACACAGGCAACATTTTGATCAGCCATTTTACAAATAATAAATGTTTATTCCTCCTGTGAATTTTTTATTTTACAATATAGGTAGATAGGTGGTAGGTTATTTACTAGTCTCAGGAAGACGGAAACTATGCCTGCTACTAAGAAGTGTTCATATTATTTATTATTGAATATCACTATAGTAATTTAGATATTATGTAAGAATATTTATAAGTTATAATAATTATTTAATAAGGTATTAATTTGATAATGCACCTATAGATAGCTATTTTTGATGAAATACTTACCTTGAGTTCTTTAAGAAGCTTAACGTCTTCATCAACTTTATAATAACTATTACAAGCAATATCTCCAGTAATAGCTGCACGGCCTTGGTTATATTTTACTCTGTACATAGGTATTCCTTTCGATATACACGAAAATTTATTTTTCAAGATTATATTTACATTTGGAAAATTTGTATCATCTAACTCTAAATCTTCCGCAAAAAATTCTTGTTTAGTATGAGCGACTCGATCCCATATGCTCTCGGTTTTTCCTTAAGATAAAATATATCCCAAAATTAATTTGAATTATCTTAGTAAATGTTTTATCTAAATTCTATGGTAAAATTTAGTTAAGAATACTTAAATACGTGTTAAAAATTTTTCAAACTTGCTTTAAAGGTCCATAGCCCATTGTGCACATATACTAAACAGTATAATAAATTATCAATATATTATAACTTATATATTAAAATTCTATATGTCATGCATAAAATATTAATTTTTAGATTCTGAGCTAATCAAGGAACCTATAATTTTACGATAAAGTTAAATACTTTACTTTGAAATTATTTTGATTTATTTTTTGTAATACTTATAGAAATTTAACATACCATCATCATTCCATGCACCTTCAATTTGATATGCTGAAGAAGCCGTACCGAGCATAAATTCTTCAGGAAATTGTTTGTATTTACATTTAAAATCTTCTAATGAGAATCCTAGTAATATAAGCAAATAAATAGTTTAGATATAACATTATTAATAATTAGACAGGAACACAAATATTATAATATTATTAAATATAAGTAAATAACTACTAAGTAGTGCTCGGAAGTTGTAGGAGTTGCATATTTTTCTGTATGCCCTTAATTTATAGCAGACCAAGCTAGAAATCCATTTTATACAATGAGAAGCTTAAATAAAAAAATTAAAAGTGCATATTTCTCAATTTTCATATGCTTTTTATGTATATTTCTCAATTTTCATTGGATTTTTATGCATATTTCTTAATTTTCATAGGATTTTTATGCTCGTTTAATATTTTCTAAACAAATTGATGTTTTTTTCTAATAATTATGGTTTTATTATTTTATTTTCGATTAAATTAACAGTCACGACGTACCTATTATTAACGGAGCGTATTTATTTTTATTGCACTAACGTCTATGCCAGGCGTGCCCAACCCGCGGCCCGCGGGCCGAATCCGGCCCGCGAAGGTGTTCGAACTGGCCCGTGACCATTTTATAAAAATTAGAAATTTGTATAGGTGTAAAAAAAAAATTATTATTTATAAAACAATTTATTTTATTAAGTTTTTAAGAATACAAAATATTTTAGAATTTTTAATTTTTATATAAAATAAAGTGC
>JACXSJ010001024.1:103808-129336 GCA_014851325.1 Pentalonia nigronervosa | reverse complement strand
CGCTTTTCCGCTCTGGGCGTGAAAACGATGACAGTCGCTGCAGCGGAAAATTTTTTTTTTATTATTATTTTATTGATGGACAAATTATACGCAGGCTTTCCGCGGAGTTTTGTTTTGATAATTCCCAGAATCGTCCGTCGGCAATATGTAGGTACACAATAAATATCAAACTCGTCATGCACCCCCGAACCCCGAAACTTTGTTTATTTATTATTTCTCAAAATGTAAACAACCGATATGGCGGAAACGCGTTCGAGAAACGAATCGAACAAAAAAACAACTGAAATCCAAAACAACGGACGATGTAGACATTTGAAAATGCAACCGGTGTAAGTCGACTCTTGATAAAAACTGCACTACTGCCGATTCAGTGTACACACATATTTAGGTAACGTCGTAGCGATGTCGAGAATAATAAATTATAATGACTTAGGCGATAGTATAACAATATATTATATTACAATTAACATATTCACCATATTTTGCTGATTTTACACTAATTTATCGAAATGAATACCTATAAGACGGTCAATGATTGGCCAAATGCTTGAATTATATTTAAAAAAAAGCCAATTATGTATTCGAAAAAATTTTAAATACTGATAAATAAATATGCGTTTTACACATTTTATTACATTTGACTATAATTTATAATATAACATCAGTGCAATTATGTGAAGCAATGTGTATATTTTTGAATTTTACGGTAGTCGGACCTTATTTGTTTTACTCTTGGCTCCAATACACAGGTATTTTTCATATTAATGTGCGACTCGCGAGTATCTCTTGTCGTTGACCACCCCTGAGACATAGGGATGGTTATATGTATATTATATTACTCGCGCGCATTCGTCTCTAACCCTCTTCGCCGTTCGAGCTGAACTTATTTTGTCAATAGGCGCGCTATTTATATACAAGTTATCTGTACCTCATATTATATTATATACATACGCGAACGGTATACATATAATATATTGAAATATATTATGTACACCATTTCTTCCGAATCTCTGTGGCGACCAATAAGCCGCGTGAGTCGACGGTAATTAAATTCTTTACAAACTCGCGTTTGTCTTTGAGAGCTGGTCGATGGCGGGGCGAGGCGGGAAAAGGCGAACATATATTTAGAGGCAAACACTGAAAATTATGCGAAGCTTCCGTCTCTGTTATATATATATATATATATATATATATATATATATATATATAATCACTGTATAATGTGTATATATGTATAAATTGTAGTCTGTATTCGGGTAGATTTACTTAAAATATTTGTCGTCGCACCGACTGGTGCGCAGTACATAATATTATAATAGTAATTCGTCCGTAGAAATCGTAAAATTTATGTTCGCCTTTAATAACTCAAAACACAATAATATGTATAATGCGTGTATATATATATATATATAAACGTCATAATATATTATATAAACTGTAGAAAATCGCTGCGGGAAAGGCGGCGGAACGGTGTGGAGTCGCGGCAGGCGGGCTTGCGGACCGAAAGCCGAATATATATGTGTAGGTACGATGTGAGCGCGAAAAATGAAACAATAAATCACCGAAACGTATATATAATACATAAGTGTATAGAGGTACGTTAGAAACCGTATTAACAGTACGCGGTATACCCGACGTATATATATATATATATATATTTATTTATTATATCGGAGCTCCCCCGTTCACACATCATGGGTCGGAAAGCACTCGACAATGCTGTTTGCCGGCGGCCCGCAATATAATAATATATTATTGCTGGTTCGGATGAAAACGATCGCGAACCGCGTTTAACACACATATACATACGCCTATAATACATGTGTCATGGCCACGACCTCGCGACCCGTCGCGCGTTTCGAACCCTTCGGCTGAACGGTCAAAGCTGCGCCACCGCCGTCGTCGTCGTCGTCGTCGTTAGGGGAAATCTTAAATCGCGATCTTCACCGCCACACCATTAGGACGTCAAGACATAAAGGCAGGTATATATTATATACCTACTGCTACGGTATTCGACGTAAACGACCCGATACGTATCGGGCGCGGAAAGTCGCGGCGATCGTTTATTGGCGCGGTGGGTAGGAAAAATTCGCCAATAAATAAATAGGTTCGGATTGCGGCAGGCGAATCGCCGGGCGGGGGAGAGAGAATCGGACCGCTTCGACCACGATTCCTGCGACTTCATCCCGAGTTCGACCATGGATAACGTATACTATTGCAATTACTGTACGTAATATAATATGGGACGGGTCAAAGTGACGATAAAGACACAGCAGAAGTACTGAATGGGCGCGCGCGGTGAGTAATATATAAGACCAATGCGATCAGACGCTCGTCTTTTAATAGTCTTTAGAATTTTCAACACGACGATAAAGATCGTCGAAGTGTTTGCATAACACATTGTGTTGGTATTCTGGCATTTGTTTTGGAAAAACAGTTGAACAGACTCGGGAGGACTATACATTATTGTGCTAATGGATATTATACACTGTCCGAAGATGAAAAACTTTTACATTAAACGTAATAGGTATTCAAAAAATCACGGAAACGAGAGAAGGGTTTCGTATCGATGACGTTAATCAAATGCAAATACGTTTAATATCGGTTGTAACGAATATAATGTTATAAAACAATTGTTTTGTTTTTTAAAGTACCCTTAGAATTATTTAACAACAGTTACACGTGTTCGTATATGATTATATGCATCACAGATGGCAGGTGTAGTGATAATATTATCGTTCGGTGGCGTAGAGCTGCAATAATATGTCCGCCGAATACACCACTTTTATGCATTACACCAACACGTTGATTGATTGCTAGGCCAGGTGTAGACGTGTACAGAGCGTGCACCGAGCCTAGGGATTTTGGTGTGTGTACGCATATACTCGTATATATCTGTCTGTGTTAGACTAAGCTTTATAATTCTTTTAGAGGAGTAGGAGGTATAATATAGTATATTTTAATATAGCTGCGATCACGTGCAACACGGTCATAACTCAACAGTCTAATTGTAAGTAATTAAAAAGAAAAAAGCAGCTGTAACGAGAGGATGGAAGGAGGAAGGAAGACAATTGCCGACGTCGGGACTCTGTAATATATCGGGCTGGATCATTTTCCCTTTAAAATGAGATATCGCTTTCCTCTACTACTCGTTTTCTTCTTCTTCAAAAAAAAAATACATTTTCCTCCTAATATTAAAATTATTTTTTAAACGTGAAAATTTGTTTAATTTATTTAATTATATATGAAATTATTAATTGATTTGTATTGTTTTATAAAATATAAGTTTATATAACACTTCTAATATTAATATCATATAGGTAATTCAAAAATCAACAATAATTTGAAATTATATAATAGTTTAAAAAAAAAATTTATTATAAACAATTTATATTTTACTACATTACATATGTGGTGTTAAATGTTTACACGTACATTTATATATATAGAACAATATTCATTGCCAGAAAAGATAAATATTCAATTTTATAATCTGAAAGTACTTTTAATCAATGCATAAATGGGCGCTCTAATCTTATTCATTTGAGAAATACAGTACACGTCATTTATGGAGGAAAATGGTCGCGATGGATATATCAACATAAGCGTTATTATACTTGGGTGGTGGAAAAATCGTGACGAATATTCGCGTACATATTATTGCACACCGCGCGGTTTGAATAAAAGTCGATCGGAAAACCACCGGATTCGGGCCGACCGTCCGAAAAGCGCGACAAACACCACGCCGCGGTTACAACCTGCTCGCAACTATAACAGCAATAATATTGTAGGCGTTTCGCGGGGCTCGTGGCAACTGCGTCTGCCGGAGCAAAGAGGACGCGCGGCGTTTCGATTTTTTTTCTCCTCGCACAATCTCAAATAGACGTGCCCGTAACGGCGGCCCTCGCGATTTTGACCACAGTCGCTGGCGCCCGTGCACTATATGCCTACGTCGGGCTCTCGCCGTGCGCGTGTGCCGCCGACGACGGCCTCGCAATATTACCCGTTCGACGAACGAAACGCCGCGGGAACGTCGCGCGGGTGCTTCTGACGCGAAAATCGAAACAAATGACCGCGACACACCGTGTTACGTGGAAACGCACGACAATGTACGATCGATCAAAATCGCTAACCGCCATCGGGACCACATCACAGAAACGCGCGTATACAACCCTTATTGGTGCACATATCGTGATATTAAATCGTACGTCGTTTGTGTTTTTAACTAAAATTTCGTTTTTCGTTATTTGCAATTAAAACGTTATATCAGTCGATGGTCGTTAAAAATAATATTTAACGCGGGTCATGGCCCGGATATGAAATATAATAAATTCTCGGATCGATTGAGATTGATTACTGAATCACGCGGTGTAAATATTTCTACGAAACCAATATCGTAACTTTTAAATAAATTGATTTTAAATTATTTCGTTCGGCGTTATTTTTTCTTTAATGTAATTTTATGAATAGCGTTTTGCGTTATGTTTTGTATATTGCGTACTTTGTTGATCATTGTGTTTTGTTTTGTGATGTCTAATTATTTCTGTTTACTGTTTTCCATTTTAATTACGTTTACAAACTGTAATCGTTTTTTGTCATGTACAACGTTACGACCACAATAAACGTTACTATAACGTTTGCAAGCCATAATTTGCACTATGATACACAGTAGTAATGCTATAGTTTTTTAAACGGTACTCGCGCGTGTACACCGATACGTGATCGCAATATAACGTTTTCGCTTTCGGTAATACGACGTTGCGTCGGATTGTTCTTCCGCGCCGCGATGAATAATAATTAATAATTATTATTTGTCTCGCAGCATTATAGCGACGCGTATCTTTGCTCGACGTCCGCCGCCGCCGCCACTCGCGGCGAAGACTGACAATTCCGACGATGAAGATGGTGTTCGCTGCGGCGACGAACACGGTTTCCGATAGTTGTTTCCGGCGACGTGCTAATTGCGACGGCCGAGGCGATTAGAAATGATTATTGTTGAGCGCTTCGCAGATCTGTCGTGGGCCAACCAACGGGCGAGGTTGGGTAAGGCGAATCCTACGTTTTCGAGTCGCTTATAAGTTACACAATCTTACAGTGACGCGTTTTTATATGATATGTGGAATTTTATGACGTGAACGACAGTGATTGGAATCCACTGCGGGCTGAAGCTCTTACTCGACGCACTGGTACGCGGCGACGTCGTCGACTCGTAATAATTTCTGATTTCGGACGAAGAGGCTGACGAGCGTTGTCACGTAGGCATACGACTATGTTCGATTCCGGCGCAAACTTTTTAATTCGGTTCCGAACCGTCTGCAGCACGTACGCTTAAAGGCGGTGGTCTATAATATTGTACGCACGCAATAATGTACAATACAACAATACAGTAAACAGCAGCGACCGCGGCGGCGGCGGTCGACGCGCATTGTTCAAGATCGCGGCGATGAAAACCGTTTCTGAATATCGCCAGTTCGGTAATAAAGTCCCGTCGGCCCACCGCCCGCGCTGCGACCATAACGCACACAAAAGCATTATTACTATTATTACTATTATATGGTTTTTTCGTCGCCCGTCTCGCGACGCCGCCGCGCGTTAAATCGTTCAAAACGAAACGGCCGTCTTGACGGCGAGATGTCGGCGAAGAGGCGCGGGGGAGTTGACGCGAGATCCGACCCCACATTATAATATACGAAAATCGTAAAACCGACTTTAGCGCAGTAATGGGTTTTTTCTCTCCAGATTTCTATTTCGGTCTCGTTTACATCCGGAGACGAACATAATAATATACTTGCGCGCTCGCGCGCACACACACACATGGAATATTATTGTTGTGTCGTATATATATATATATATATATATTACTCGCATAAAGTCCTTTTGTTATGTCCTCCTCCGCCACCACATCGCCACGCGGTTACTCATCCTCTGACTGGCGCACGTCCGCGTTAACGTCGTATATAATACACATATATCAGTTGTTAAACTGAATATTATTATTGTTATTATTTCCAAGAGCGTTTTGAACGTCGTCATCAACGACACCGCCGCCGCCGGGTTCCGAAATAAAAAAAAAACCGGTAGGTGCTATCTCTCGTTTTATTTACACGCGCGTTTATATCCGAACGTAATGGCTGTATACGGTACGTTTAGAGCGATGTTTTTTACGCTTTGCTTTTTTTTTTTTTATTATTATTAATTTTTACGTTCTTTGAACTAATCCACCCGGACAGATTACATGTCAGTGGCAAAACGAAAAGGACTCCGTTGCGGAGGACAAAAACAAAACGAAAAAAAAAAACCCGCCGACCGTGTTACACGCATCAAACGGAGGTAAAATACGCATACGAGGCGTATTGTGTTACACCACATAAACCGCGCGTACCTCCGCAGACGCGCACGCCGCGCGCTATTGCATTCTCTCCCGCTGCACCAGGACACCTACACATAATATATGTACGACCGTTCTACTATTATATGTTATATTTGTTTTGCTTCCACTCGGCGCATATACTGCACACACGTATACGCACGCCGAAGTCGTTCTTCGACGATGTGACGGTCCCGAGCTGGGTGTCGGGTGTATACACATTAGAGATGTACTACCCGTATAGGTGCACAGGTGAATGAATACGTATGAAGCGCATGTGCCGCCCCGAGCGAAACTGACCACCACACTGGACGAGGCAGCGAAGCACCCGTGGTAGTCATATGTGAACGGGTTGTGTAACGGTTTTAGGACACTGCGATTGGTTAAAAATAAATACGTTTTCGAACCCGCCATAATACGGCCGTATTTATTATATATATTATATACAAAACGTCCCACACGCACGTAAACATATACGTGGTGTACGCGTGTAATTAATAGCAGTTGTGTTTAATATACATAATAGATATTTTATATTAGCAGGTGTAATGGCGACATCCGATACACAGCTCGCAGCCGCCGCGCGAACCTATATAATAATATATTACGACGCGTCCACGCTGCGTTACGATACTCCAGAATATTATATTAATATAATATTATTAACGAGCCGTGGAATTTATACGTCCTCGTTCTGCAGCAGATCGCCGCCAAACGACGCGTCGCGAAAGACGGACACGCACACGCCTAAATAAAACAATATGTCATAATGATATCGTATATAATACAGGTCATAGAGGCTACACTGGTACGGCGGTGTGGCGGAGGTTGATCTGTGGCAAATCGTACTTGCAATATGATATATCATAGTAGGTACGCAGTGATATCGGTCACGAGGCAAAAAAATCAAAAATATATTGAGTACGCATATGTTATGGTCGTCGTACTTCTTCTTCTTCTTCCCTCTGCAGTCATCACAACACTACAAAATTTTTTAAGGGTTGTACGCTTCACTTGGCTTTTTCGCCGTAGATAATATACGAACATCATACAATACGGGGGCCGATACTCAATCCAAATATTCAAGACGTGTTTGATCGCTGGGATACAGTACAGTAACTTAATGTATTTAGACTGTGGATGTTACGGGAGTAGACACTGCACGATATCGACTGGAGTAAAAAACGAAAAAAAAAAACTGGTCCCTTTGTTGTTTTAAGTTTGCGATGGATAGGGTATATTATTAGGGTGGCTTTTTCAATTTTGATTTATAAATAAAAAAAAACAAAACAACTTTTGGGGATGATGGTGTAAGTCTTTAGGGTGGAAAAATCAAGGTTTATCGAGCCTCCTATGTGTTCTGATTAAACGCTTGAGCCCTCAAGGCACAACAGTCAACAATAATAATCATCATCACCGGGAGATAATGATATTATGCACGTCCGAGTCGTTGTGAAACGCGCGTCGTCGGCGGCGGTGACAAAAGCAAGAGAAGATGTTTGCTGTATAATTTTTTGTTTATTTTTCATTATTAAATTGGTCTATATAAGCCCTCGGATACAGCGTTGACGACGGAGTTAAAATATCACAGCCTGCACTACCCGGCTGTATATTATAATATGACGTTATATTATATGCATCAACGTCTCTTAATAATATAATATGCCGTCGTCGTGATCGTGTAGACCCGGCTTAGGGCCAATGACGAAAGGGGATCTGCCGTTTATATATAATATTATCCGTCAAAACGATCCCCATACTTCTCTCAAGGGAGGAGAGGAGGTGGGACTGCGGGAAATCGCGTAACTTTAATAATTAAAAATTAAAACGCTATATACATATCTAAATATATACATCATAATAATTTAATCCTCGACAGCAGCCACCACCGGATAGTTTTACGATTATGTCATTATTATGATTATCATCGTCATCATCATCGCGTCATCGTCGTCATAGCCGTACGGTTTAATTTGTGGGCGGTGATGGTTAAGGGGCTGACTGTAATACGTATACGACGGCGGTGACGTGAGTTGATCAACGCGATGCCGGATCGGCGGATAATGAATTCGTGCGCGTAAAGTCAAACAACAACAGCAACAACAACAACAACAACAACAACATTAACAACTATTCGCCACGGATCCGGAATTTCACGATATCCTCGTGACTCTCTAAGTATACATGCGGGGGTGTGTAAACAAAGTGTTGTGGAAAACTTGTTGTATCAGCTCCGCACAGGTGAATCCTGTTCGGTTGGTCGACGCATGATAGTAATATATATATAAATTATATGAAAGCGCGGTCACCCTTCCCCCCTCACCACCCACCCCACCAACGTTACTTAACGCCGTCAATATATGGCTTCAAAAGCCGAAAATTCAATCGTATTATAATCGCATATGGTACACGATCGCACGCTTTCAGCGAAACCGCACAAGCACGCTCAAGAGGCTGCAATGAATTAATCGTGCGGGTGACACACCGAGTGGGGGTCTTTTTTATTTTATGGTGGGAGGCTGATAACCAGGATTGAAAGGACTAAACAAAACTTTAAACCAGATGTTTCTCGCACCAACCCTTTCTACCGATATTTTATTATATCGTAACATTTTAAGAATTTTCACTTAATCTGCAGTATATATATATATGAAACTAGAAGGAAAAATTAGACACTAGATACACATATTATTATAACGATTACCTAACAGTTTGGAGGGCGAGAATCACCGGCAAAATATACCGGACATTTAAAAAATCGTGATGAATGCGTGCGTATTCGTCAACAGCTTGCACCTGCACGACTTGGAGATATACAGAAGAATCAAAATGGACTTTGGAAAAACAGACTGCAACACACTCGTATACATATGATTACGGCGACGTCGGTATAACATTATTATTGTGATGTGTTTTCTTTGAAACTATATCGATGTAAATTTCTCCGACCCAATACACAAGTACGCTTTCTATAAAATAAACATAGCCAATCTTTTCCAAATTCCTGCTCGGATTCTAGTCACAAATTGCAAACGCGAATAGCCCGACGATAAATATAGGTATAGAAATCTCCCGTCAAGTATATAATATAAGCAGTGCATGCGTGCTGGCGGCCAAGATTTGTGTTATCGGGGAAACACTAGCGCGAGCAGTAAGGCGACCATTTTTTCCCCGCAAAGTATTCTATAAGTGTTCACAAACCTCGGTCGTCGTCATTGTCGGACGTGGATAAACGCGTTGACCGGAGGGGACTATATAAAGTACGTATATATTATATATGGGAAATGGAAAAAAATAACTTAAAGAAAAGAAACGCGGCGTGAAAAAGTATCTACACGCGGGTGCACGGTGAGCTCGGGAAAGGGAAAAAGCGTACAACACGTCAAAGACGTGCCTGACATGTCTCGCACACCGCGCCGCGTCGGTGAGAAGCTTATTCCATTAAAAGACGGGCGAGCTCACCCGCTCTCACCCACCCACACTGACACGCACTATGGGACGAAGGTCGCTCTTGGATTTACGCACCGGCGTCACGCCGCGCCACGGAGCACTTTGGTCGTAATGTTTTTTAACGGGAAAAGCGCCCGTGACAAGTCGAGCCCACGCACGCAAAAAGAAGGGAATAACCTGCAGCGAATAAAAAAAATAAAAATATTTTTCTTTATACCTTTCTATTTTACCCGTCCGCCGTCGACTATACCGAAAGGGAATAATGCGCGAAGGAGGTGTTTTTATAAACGTGTATATATATATATATATATATATATAGCACCATGACATTTTGGACACGAGAAAACCGTCAGTCAAAAACTACCGTAGGGAGAGGGTGGGCGAAGTTTTAAATAATGTACAGCAGACCGAAAAGAAAAACAAGCTTCCCGACGGTGGTGCAGTGCTATTCGCGTATATGCGTATATATTCACCTGAGCCGGATGCGAAGAGTCTTTTGAATTATTAATCTCCGATCAACTTTTCTCGCGAATTCAACTCGCTCGCTTCGTCTTATACATAAATTAACGCGTTTCAAACGTGTATACATATAATATAGTGCTCACGCGGAAAAACGTCTTCAAGTAACAGTCTTCGACGGAACATGGTGAATTATTAATGGTGATTCGTCGGGTGTCCGTTTTCCGATCTAGGCGTTCAGGGTCGGACCTTGTCAGTGATGAGACTGTAATAGCACGATACCGTTACGTACATACATTGGTAAGTGCTGTTATTGTTATTGCTCTTGTGCGAAATATGCCGGTTTTTATTATACCCCCTCCCTCACCGCCGCGGTTTTTACCCTGTAGACATATCCATTTGGCTGCATCCGAGAGACAAATTTTAACAACTGAAACGGCTGCTATAAACGCCGTTCGCAAGAGTGCAAGTAATTTCTGGGAAAAATAAAACCATCCGTTTCGTCAACGAATAATAACAATTATTATTATTTATAGCGTTCGTTTACCGGCCAGAAACTATATGGTGACGTCGGTGGTTTCTTTTAATTATACAAAAAGCAAACGGCTCACCGGGAGTGGAAAATAAATACATGATTCCTTAAGCTGCGAGGAAACATGGCACGACATAGTTTGGAACTTCTAACAACGATGTGAATCTTATAACTGTTTTATTCACGACCGTGGTTA
The DNA here is from genome assembly GCA_014851325.1 of Pentalonia nigronervosa. Classification (NCBI taxonomy): domain Eukaryota; kingdom Metazoa; phylum Arthropoda; class Insecta; order Hemiptera; family Aphididae; genus Pentalonia; species Pentalonia nigronervosa. Next base: position 118,332 of record JACXSJ010001024.1, on the reverse strand, counting down.
AATGTTAAGGGTGAAACGCTAAATATATTATGCAAGATTATGTATAATATCGAATTTGGAATTCAACAACGATTGGGCGTCAAAAACTCCGCGTGGATGATAATATCAACAAGAGAGTGCGACCGTGCGTGTGTGTTTAGCTACACTACCAGCATACGAAACAGGACAGATTTCGTGGACTTATGAAGACTTGTCCAATAAATATAAAATATATATTAATATTTCCAACAAAAACTCCGCCTATACCAAAGACTGGTATACTAGAAATACGCCAATCAGGTCACCCCGACATACAGGACCGGATTTACGCCGGGCCTCACGGGCCTAGGGCGGAAAATTTCGTAAGAAATAGAAAAAAAATCATATAAATATTTTATGCACTTATGTAACTGCGTAAATCAATATTATATAATATTTAATATATATATTTAAAAAGCATAGAAGTAAATCCATGAATTTGACACATTGATTAACTCTGTAGGCAGTGGTCTGCATCTTGATAAACTTTCGTAATCGTAATGTAAAATATACGGGCTGAACTTGTAAGACGTGGCAATTCATATAAAGATTTAGGTGTCAAGTTTGATTTTCTTACAAATTTATGTAGTTTTGATGAGGAAATTATTTCTGAAAAAACTAGGGCACTAATATCTTAATAATATTGAAAAATCATTTACAAATGAATGTCTTCATTTGTGTGATCATTTTTCTTTTTGAAACTTGGCAAAAAAAGGAACGTCCAAGAACTTTGTAAGATGTTGTACACAAATGGTTTAATAGATGTATACCCAAACGTGACAACAGCGTTACGTATGTATTTATACACGTTTGTAACAAATTGTGCAGCAGAGCGGTCGTTTTCAGCATTGAAAAGAGTAAAATCGCATCTTCGTTCAACTATGGAGTCAGATAGATTAAACGCGACATCAATACTACATATAGAATCTGAGATGCTTCGAAGTATAAATTATGATGATATAATCGACGATTTCGCGTCAAAAAAAGTTCGTCGTAAAATGCTATAGATAACATAGGTATAAGAATACAATATTAAATATCTATTATTGTTTATTAGAATTTATAATTACTTGTTTTGTTTATAATGACTACTGACCTAATTTATTTAAAATTAAATAATTTTATTACAAATAAATACTACATTTTTTTTTCTTAGGGTAGGGGCGGTATATTTAAAAGTGCCTAGGGCAGCACCTATTTTAAATCCGGCACTGCCGACATAGCAAAGCTTATAGCGAAACACCGGTCCTACCGAACATTATAAAACCGCCATAACAATATATTATACAACAATCACGATAATATAGGGTTGCGCCGAAGCACACTCCGAGTAGACTACATTTTAATAAGTGCACGCGGATTTAATCCGACCGTGTGTACATTGTACACTGTACAATAAATGGTATATCAATCGCGGCGGAGTCGATATCAAAGAAACGAGAGAATTTTTTTTTTTTGTCATTATTACCTGAGCCCATCATTTTATAATATATTATTATATTGTAATGCACTAAGCTCTTGTATTATATATTTATTATTATGTCGCCGGTAGGGGACGTTATTCGAACAAAGATAACCGCTATTCTACATCGATATAATATTACAATAATAACGACGCCTATAATATACAATAACATAACAATATTATACACCGTGTATTAATGATAAAATAGTTTTGTGCGCTCGGGAGACGCATAGGTCGCAGAAACCTCTCTTTGTTGGAAGGCGAATAATGCGAACTATATTGAAGTCTCTTTGGTGACCGAATTCGTCGGCCGGCGTGACACAGTGTGTCGTAGGTATAACAATATTATAATTTAATATTAATAATATAATTATTAGTACTTCGTTAAATTCGATACGGTGGTATTTCGATGTTTCGACGACATCGCCGCCACTGTCACCACCGCCGCCGCGGATAGTATAATAATATATTATATGGTCGCAAGCCACAGCGCACAAACGTTTTCTTTGATCTCACGGGCGGTCTTTATAGAGAGGTTCGTTGTACACGTATAATGCAAAGTACGCACATTCGCACATGCACGCGCGCAAGCACATACACTTATATTAAAACGCGTTTATTATTGTGTTATATATAATGTATGTTATACATTGCACGACCGGCTGTGGAAATTAATTACCTTCGCCGCCACCGGGGTCCGAGAGAACTGCAACGCGACGCGGGGGTTCGAAGGAGAGTGTGTTGGAGCGAGTGAGTGCGGGTGGCGGCGTGTTTCTATGTGAGGGAGGGGGTGGCGGGTAAGACCCGAGACCGTGTAATACGATTGTGCGAATAATAATATTAAATCCCCTTTGTGTCTCTGCGAGAAGAACGGTGGCGGCGGCCCGGTGAGATGTAAAGTTTTAAAAAAGCCGACGACTGAGAAAAAGAGAGAGAGAATTAAACGCGTAAAATGTACCGTGTGAAAGGCGCATGCGAGGTTGCTGTTGTACAACGTATTCGGTTCGGAAAAAAAAATTATTGTGCGATATTATAGATTGTGTGCGTATAATGATCTCCAGCAGATTCCTGCATGTGTCAATATAGTCAAACGATATATGCTCTAACAAACGAGTCGATACTCGCCTTCAATCGTTTCGTCAAAATCGCTGTAGAAATAACAATATGCGACGTGTCAGAATGATAGGTAAACGACACTTTGAACGAGGAAATTTCGAACCGAAAGCGGAGATGCCCGGTGCGTTATTATTTAAAAAATGTTAGTGTCCTCATTATGTTTATTTGGATTTGACCGTGTCGCACATCATTACGAAAATATTATGTCTAGAGTTCCTCTACTAACAATCGATGATTGTCGTTCGTGCGTTGTACATATAAACACGAAATTATATATTGTAATATAAAATGTATATAAGTAGGTCCCTAATCTGATCTCTGTTCTACAAAATATGTATTTTTATAGAATATCGTCTTTAAAAAGATGCACACTGAAATTATACTGCGTATCATAATAATATGATATGCGGTACGCGGAATTTCAAGTCGTGAATTTAGTGATCCACGAAGTCGGAAAGGTTGGTGACCTCTAAAGGTTTAGACTGCAACGAGGTTTAATAAAGTACGGACCTTTAGAGTGGCTTAATCTCTCCTGCAACACCCACCATCGCCATCATCACTGCGTCCGCGGAGGACAAACGATAACTATTCGCCGTATATATAATTTAATATTATCGTGTGTATTATTGTTGTTAGCGCGAGTGCAGCGTACCGGGGGAAAAAAAAACTGATTCATCGATCACTGTCCACGAACACGTCTTCGGGTATAAGGTCGTATTATGGTACGTGATGACGGAGACGACGGTTTCTCTCGGCCGATATAACAATATACACTGCAGTTTGGGGTTGCGTATATACTTAGTGAAAGTTTCTTTTAGGCTTGTGGTGGGTGTGGTGGGTGCACACAACCCCCGTTAGAGTCTTTTTCACCGTCGTTCTGTGCACGTCTTTGTCGGCGACGTAAATTTCTCGCATGGGCGTCGCGAGTCCGTCTCCAATATCGCGGTGTCGCGCGTAGAATTCATTTTATTTTTTATATATTATATTTGTACACAATATAATATTATCGTATCGTATGTGTACGTGTACACGACGATACGTGCGCGGGAGGGGGGGGGTCGGACAGAATCGTGTGTTTGCGATGAACATATGTAGGAGACGGGAGCAGGGAAAGAAAAATCGTGTCCAGCGGTTCTCTCTCTCTCTCTCTCTCTCTCTCTCTCTCTCTCTCTCTCTCTCTCTCGCTGGACGACTAAATAATACGACGGTCGACGACGACGACGACGTCCGGCAAAAACGCAAAATGATATATCGCATAAAAAGCGACGGCGATGACGGGCGAGGGGAAAGAGCACAAACAAATAACGAAATTTAATTAAAATAAAACCGCGAGCCGCGCGCGATTCGTTAGCGTCCGGAGCGAATAGAGATAGATCGGCCGGGGCGATACGCGTGCGCGCCCGGAACCCGGCGACCACGAGCTGAACCGCCTCCCGTTCCGTGGCGTCTTGTTACGTGCGCGCCGTATTTTTTTTTCCTCCACATTGTTCCGCGAGCGCATTAGCCATCTCGTCCGCTCATCTACCGCACGACGGTGCACCCCGCCCTTGTCCGTCCGCGTTTTTCGCATAACATAATATATTATTCGCGAACAGACGTTTCGCACACGCACACACACACACACACACACACACGAGTAAGCGCGTGTGTGAGAAAGATAAAATAAAAATATAAAATGGCGAATATTAATAAACACGACTTGGCGAATATCATTGTAGCAACGGTATATAGCGATGGGTGAGTACTCGTCGTCCCATCGTCGTGTGCGAAACACGATCGAAAGCGTACGCGTGCGCGTCCAAGAGTATAATAATAATATACATATATGTATATATATATGTGATATTATGTGCACAATATAATAATATATAAGTATTTGTATATATATATATATATATATAGCTCTGCCGCCCGTCCGTGTACCGGCAGCAGCGTCCGCGAATCCGGAGATTAAAAAAAATAATAATAATAATAACAACACGCTGCACGTACGACTGCCGAGACATAATAATGAGAATTATCTAGGGGAAAAAATAAAAAACGTTTACGCGTCGTTTCCTTTATTAACAGTCCTCCTAATGCGTTATAATAATGATGATAATAATAGTAATAATATTTATGAAAATACGCGCGTGTAGCCAGCGCGAAGCAAATATTAATAACAATCACGACTCTGCACTCGGCTGCAGCATGATTATATTCCACGAAATGAAAAAAATCTCACTGGGTTACATGCGTAGCTATTATTATTATTATTTATATATAATATTATAACGAGAGCACGTCGATCTATAAAATGATTCCCGACGAGAATATTATTGCTATGATATTTTGTACAATTGCGACGACGACGATATTATAATAAAACAGACGTGCGCGTGATTCGTGAAAATATCATTTCATTTGAGCGCGTACGACAGAAGGTATTTTTAGGTAGGTAATAATATTTTTAATGTGCTAAAATATATATACAGTGTGTTCACGCTAAGAATTGTAATAAGTAAATATTTTTTAAAAAAAATACTAGTTTAACCGAATCTGTAGCAAAAAAAAAAATGAGTATTGCTATTTAGACTGCTGCGAACTACCAAAATAGTGAGTTGTATTGAGCCATCGGAAGAGTTAAACATTTTCTAGAAATGCGAAAACCGGCAATCCCTTTCCAGAAAATTCAAAACCCAAGGTATCTACACGAAATATTTACCACTTTTTACATAACACACTAATATATTATTACATAATATGGGCATTTTATGATTTGACGCGTTCGCAGTTTTTTAGACGTCTCTGCTCGAAGTCGTTTTTCATCAGCCATTTCCGGCAAACACGTAGAACATTATAATTTATGTCGTATGATTAAATAATTCTATTTACAAACTTCGCAGACTACTGCTGTACACGCGAGCATTGATAACCGAGAATTAATCGAAATGTCGAGATGTACAAAAATAATATATAGTTTCAGACTTTTCCAGGAGCGTTTTGCGATCATTCGAAACGATGGCGAAAACCCGTAGTGATTCTCATTATATACGTCTTCTTGCGAAGAATATTTTAATCAGTATGTGTACATACTTATATACAGCACAAAACGTGAACGTGGTAATTCGTGTACTTATATATAATATGTATTGGCACATAAAGAAGAAACGCGCGATAATAAGAAACACAGATTATTATTATTAAGCGACATAAATTCTTTCGGTTCTTATACGCATAAATATATTATACATTTATGTAAGTATATAATAATATATAACACTGTCGTTCGAAACCAATTTCACGAACTGCGAGAGTAGCGGCACACGAGCCATCTTTGAAGGGTAAGTAATAACGCGTCTGCATAGTGTACAAGAAGCCGAGCGCGTATTATAAACACGAAAAGAGGAGAGCAAAAGCAATTAAGCGAAAGGCGAGTTTTTGGATCATTTGTATATACAGTTTCTAACGGCTGATGTTTATGGAATAATAAATATAAAAATAAAAAAAAACGTCAAACACGATATGCAACGAAAAGAAAAAAATAAAGATCAAAGACGTCAATGAAACGTATCTTTGTCTACAAACACAATTTTTTTTTATTATTATTATTATCATCATCATCATTTTGTCGGCGCACGGGTGTGTCAAAAACGTTTTTCCTACGATTCATTAAACAAAGATATATTCGTTTTCCGCACACTGCGTATACGCAATGATGGTACACATATTATACATTTTAATATAATATACCGTTTGCCCCTGTACATCCCTCCGCAGACGGTAATAATTATGACGACGACGACGACGATGATTGTGATGGTAGATAATATTTTTAGGATACATTGTATTATGATATGCTTGGTTTTTATTCGGGGCAAATCGATGAGCGTATATCACAATAATTAATAATAATATCACACGCTTCATAATAAACGGGGTTCGAATCGGGTTGAAAAATTTAATATCCTTGTCGACTACGGCCGAGCAACAGGACAGCGTATATATATCAAAAGCCATACCTATACGATATTTATAATTACGATAACAATATTATGAGTATATACAATGCATAATGATACCATAACACATGTAAAGTTACACGCGCGGCCGTCGGCGTTCGAAATACACATAAATATAATACTATGTATAATATATGCGCGTACTCGGAATGTCCCAGCTGCGCGTTGCCCGGTACAAGTTGGGGCGGATAATATTCCCAAAAGATCTGTACCCTCCCCTCTCCCCCCCCATCCAGCTCACAACGCGGTTTATACAATATTATATACCTGCAGGGATATGTATAGGTACGGTATAATGTTATAACATCGTATTATACGATATACAACAATAACCTACTTGCGCCTTCCTAAATTCCACTATAATATAGACAATGGATCTGCTGTGTTGACCGGAATATTTAGATTTTATATTTAGAACCTTCCGACGTAGGTGTTATTGATCACTGATAAAAAAAAAAAAAATCATAAAATTCGGTATAACGTTGAATTTTGGAACAAGATCCTCAACATTAAAATATTTTCCAACCGTTGAGTTTTGGAATGTATATCATATTTTTTTTTATCGAATATCGTGCTGAATTTTGGAACAGACTATAATATCATTTATGATCATCACAACGGTTTTTGAGGATTGAGCATCGTTAGGCGGCCTGGTATATACGGTGTACTGGTATTATACGGTGCAATGTACCTACAGTTTACTGTGCATACGAAAACAATAAGTATATAAACGATTTCGTGCAGGAAGTATGCGCATTGAAAAATAAACGCAAGGCGTTCATATTGACCATTTAAATCCTATAATATATATTATTATTATTATTATTTAGTCCAACGCGGAGCGATACGCTTAAAATTCCGATTTCAGCACAGGTGGCGGCGAATATGGCAACGATTTAAGTATTGGTGAGTACCTATTATATTATACATAGAACATTATTATAATACGGATGAGACTGAAATCGAGAATAATATTTGGAGTTCTATATATATGGGCCTTGTAGGGTCGAATTGGAACTGCAGGATTTTTGCATATACCGACCCGAACCAGTGATCCTACGATGTCGGCCGTTATATAAAATATTTATGTGTGAGAGAGTTACCGAAAAAAGTATGTATAGTTATCTGCGATTCGTCTCACACGTCACACGCGTATATTATTATACTATATGGGGCAAACGTATATAAAATAATACTGTAAAGGACATCGATAAGAATAATTCTTATTCAAGCGAGCACAACGGAAACAGGACATTTTGATCCCCGGGGGACCTTTTTTAATTTTATTGGAGGATCAAAATGTCCGCCAAAGAATCAAATTGTCTCAGGGGATGACATTTTGTCTCGAATTTTTTGTATGGACATTTTGATCCATTTTGTATATAAATAATTTAAATTAGTTCAATTTACAGTACCTACGTACCTACGCTATACCTACCTAATCAAAAAGATCTTTGAATGTTCTTTGGACAACTTAAATCACGACTGTCACGCGTGTGCTAAAAATGTTTTTCTTGTGTATAAATTTGTAATTAATAATTAAATCCACATTGTTAGCTCGTTAATTTCAAATATGAAAAACTATATATTGTTATATGAAATTACTGCAAACATTGGTCGATTATATGCGCTATAATCAATTATGCAATGGCCAATCATCGACACATAAAAATATTAAATGCACATCATCTGAAATAATAAAACACCACCCAACACCAAGTGCATCATCTACCTATAAGTACAATAAGATACACTATCATTGCTACTTTTTTCCTTATAGGCTTACTAAATTGACTTGATGAACAAACTGCAGGATAATCGCGTAGGTATTGTTATATTATTTTCGCGATAACTGACGACGACGATGGCGGTGACGACCGTGCAGTAGTTATATATATATATATATGCTTGTCACACCTCAAATTTATAAAGATTGCATTTTTATTACGCCGACAAATGGTGAACAGTGAAAATTATGCAAAACAAGAAGCATGTTACAATTGTATACAAATATTTTAATACGACGGTGTATAGGCGGTGACGTTGCAAAAACACTTGACGGCACAATCGGAAATTTCCCACGTCAAATGCCCACCGTGGTCCACGGAAAAATACGATATCCACGTGTGCACATTTTACGACGAGAAGGCAAAACAAAACATTGAATGTTGAAAAAAAAACTTATCTTTTTTATCGTTTATTGAGACCTCGCGATACGGTTGCGACGAGTGTTGGGGCAAGTCCGGAGGTGCGCTTTTCCCGTGCGTCGTTGTCGTTTATTAAAACCGCGTTCGATACCGATTACGATTATATTACAATTGCGATATTATTGTTATATGTTTATGATCATAATTATTAATTATCGTGGGCACCTATCGTCGTCGTCGTCGCGGTAGCCGCAATAAATTGATCTGTCTCGCCGTCGACATCGCTCTCTGCAGATGGTGTAGGTGGAGGCGGCATAGCCCGCGGGGACGGCAGCGTGTTAGAGGGATGGAGTTTTAATATTGGGATATTTTTATTCTGCATCGTAATTATAACCATGACGAGTACCACCCACGCGTACATAATAACAGTATTATAATAAATACTTACGCGGCGGCGGCGGGTGCGACCGTATAGGTCTGCGCAGGCCGGACCCACACAACCTCCGAAGTCGCACCCGCAGGTGCAAACCACGCTGCAGTTGTATAATATAGGTACGGGCATGACAGTAGGTACTTACCTGCAACAAAACAAAATATACATTAATATTATAATTTATAACAATAATAGTAAATTATTATGGACGTAGAAAATGGCCAGACCGACAGTACAGGTATAATATTATATACTGCACCGGGTCCCATCGACGATTGCAGAATAATTATTGACGAAATTTTTGCTAAAAATAAGTTGAACGTTTTGAGTAAACGTTCGTTTACGAAATTCAATATTTTATTTTATAGACCGTTCGGATTTTAAACTGTACATAATATATTATAACATAGATTCCCTTCGATTTTACGTCTATATCCATATATTTAAGGGAGGGGCAACAGAGATTGTAGCACTGGGTTTCTGATTTTATTGGAATTTTTATTGTTTTAATCATCTTATATTTTTATTCACCATCATTCCCTATACTGAAATTAATATTGTATTTTCATATTTTTTAATTTGTTACCATCATAATATTCATAATATAAATGCTTTAGCCATATTGAGCATCGAAAGTGATCTGACGGCAAGCAACAATAATTATGATTAAAGAATTTTCTGAATTACAATTCAATAATATATGTAAGTTTTAATTATAATTTTATACTCGCAATTAAAATACGTTTATATGACTGGGCTAAAATGGTTTGAAGTCCACGGATTTATTATAATATTATGCAATAGGTATTTTATAGTTATTTTATTTACCAATACCGCAAGTATCCGTAAATTTAAAACCATTTTAACCATAATATAAAAGTAGTACCTACCTATACCTACTAAATGGCATGTAATCACAATGTTATTAATGTATAATGCTGCTGCAGACGACATAATATTATTGTTATTACTATACGCCGCGTATTGATTATAAAATGATATCATAATGGTCTATAATATTACCTATATAATATACTCTATTTATTGTGTACGTCGTGGATACATCTGCTTGACGGCTTGAATTTATAAAAGTATAAAATGTAATAAGCGGCTGCTGCTGCTGTACAGGTCACATGGTCCATTATAATTTTCTCATATTATTATAGAGTATAAACGGATGTGCGCGAAGGCGAGGGAAATAATAATAATACCGTTATTGTCGTCACGTGTAATAATATTAGTATAATACCATAGGCGTCGTCATATACTGACACTGCTGCAGTAGTCCGCGTTTATCCGTTTATATAATATAATATTATATAGGTTAGCATCGTGTCGATTAGCCAGAGGAAGAAGATGGGAAAAAAATAATATTAAACTATCGATCATAAATTTATCACATTTCATTGGCACTACACCAGTGCCGCCGCCGCCGCCGCTTACTCGCTCGTAAGCGACCATAGCGCAAACACCCCACCGTAAAAATATTATATACGTGCGATGCACACGACATTATTATTATGGCGTTATTCGTCTCTATATTATTATTATGGTCGGGGAGATATTATATATAAGTTAGGTATGTCCGACCCGTCCGGTTTTTGGCGTTCGTCGTCGTCGTCTTCATCGCAATCGTCTCGCGTATATCTACACTTGTCATCTCCGCGTGCGCTAACGGACGTTTCGAGACTGACAGTGATGGAAATCGCCGACGTACGCGTATTTAAACGTGCCGTCGTCGTAGTCGTCGACCGTTATAGAATCCGCGAAAAAAATAACAAGACGGTCGAAAGAAAAAACAAAGTCGTTATACAACGACGACGACCGACTACTGCAGCAATATCTATATATTACATGCGGCGCAATGTGTAATGTATAGAACACGCCGATAATTCTAAAACCAATTAAGACAATACAATACAGAAGCACAAGGTGTTGGGGGGGGGGGGTATCGGAAACGAGGGTTGTAAACTCTTTAATCGAACGTTGGTTTTAGAATCCATATAATATATTATAATATGATGTGCGCGACGTAATTAAAAATAATTTGTTTGGTATATTCCACGATATTCATCACTGCGCAGAGAAGATCTTTAAAATCTCTGCGATTAAGGGCGACCACGGCTAAGACTCTATGCCATTTGGCAAAATAATTTATAAATGCGGTGCGTTATATTATATAAAAAATACAACGCCAATGCGGCGTTTTTCCAGCCGTATATCTTATGAGTCGGCGACGTACAAAATTTTCAGGGTTTTTTTTTCTCATCACCGCATTTCGTTCATCACTCGGAAAATTGGTCGAGCCTATTTATTATTTTCATATCAAAAGACACGTTGAAAATACGCGTCACTGCTACAGCAGCTAGTGTGCAGCCGCCACGGCATAACTGCCAATTTTGTAACGTACTGATTTGATTATACGTCTCGTATATAATATAATACTATGATAATATGTGCGTTTAAAGTTTTCTCGCGTATCGCTGTGAAAAACTTTACGTGTTTAAAGAAACAAAAAAAAAAAAAAAATGAAAAAAAAGGCACTTCGTTACGATTATGCATTTGTACGTGTTGTTCGCGTCTATTTATACAAGATTTTCCAAACAAAAGCATTATATTCAATATTTCACCTTGTATTACCACTTTACGAATGAATCCTGCACTCTGTTAAATACTCTGGATGGGTTAGGGAAGGGATCGCGATGTAGTGTAGATAAAAAGATTCCATAAGTAAACCAATGCTGTTAGTCTCAGAACACTTATCGATGGCCAATTATTCCAGATGCTATTAAACAAAAAATCTACCCGTACACCCACCACCCACCAGTATATAGATACTAAGTTTGTTCATTTTTTCAAACAGTGATATTAAAAATTCAAATTAATATTATTGTCATAATGGTAAACCGTTTGCCGATCATGTTTTGACAAGCATATAAATTATTAATTTATTATTACATAATAACGGTCTTTTTCTCGTTGGTGCGATACAAGCGATATACAAGCCCTCGAGTATAAATTTGTCTTATATACAGTGTTTCGTTACCAACCATACCATCGCTGTCGTACATATAATACTAAACGAAGGGGGATGCAGATGACGGGTTGTGGAGACAGAGAAGACGGCGAAAGGAAAAAAAGACATGACGCTGAGCGTAGTACCAGGCCAGATAGCCGTGGGTATAATACGTCTATATATAATATATTATGTTATTGTATGTATATTATTATACAATGTATATATAGTAAAAGCAGTAGGCCCCAACTCTTATATTTTTCCACGCTTTAACCTCCCCATTCCCCTACCACACCATAATCCTTGCTATCAACATTATTGTTTATTTGTGTGTCCTCCTGATCCCTACCCGAGTCGGGCGCGCGCAGAATTTAATATTATTCATTAGTCTTCTTTCTGCTCTCGTGAACTCTCTTTTCCTCATCCCTCTCTCACTTACTCCCAGTCACTTCATCTCTCTTGCACTCTCCACTGCGCCGTTTTTTTTATCCGAAATACAACGTTGCCAAAGGATTTACGTTTGTTTATCCCGCACGCTCTCGACATTGTTGCGCGCCGACAGAGTGGTTACCACTCTCCCACTCTCGTCTGTGTGTGTGTATATAAATATATAAATACGTATATACACTGAGACGCAATCACCAAAGGCGAAAAGGGGCGAGGCAATAACGGCAAAAAAAAATTGGTTTCCTTTTAAAAGCTCTTCCGGCAGTGGCGGCAATAATATAATTTCGCGAAAGGCGTCTCTCCTACATATTATATATACACAAGGCATTTAATCCAAAACACTCACACGCGCTTGCGTGTATTATATATTGTATACATAAAAATATATATACGCAATACATACGAGTAAAGAAAAACATTAATATAAAATCAGACGGTCATGTTTTTCTCTTACAACATGCCTTAAAAGTTAAAACACGTAAACGTTCAGAGTAGCATACATATTAATATATTACATTGACTATATATACTACTCGCACGCGTATATTGTACTATAATATGTATATTTCGCACTTTTCAACTCGGCGAAGTAACCAAATCTCTCATACTTGTAGAGTTGAAACACACACACGAACACACGCGAAAACGACTGTATTGAATAATTGTATACTCAGACTTGACCGAATATGATATCATATCCTCGCCTTCAAGGAGTTTGGGATATACGGATTTTATTTCCAGACTCGTAAATCGATAAACGAGATGTGTAGATATTGCATTTCGTTAAAAAATGTAATTACATAGCGACTCGATGGCATTTTATGATGTATATTATATGCTATTACGATATTCATCATGCCAAGTGTGTATATATGTATACCGTATATACGTGTTTGTGTGCAAGTGAAGCTATTTGTTTATTTTTCCGTTCGCTGCAATATAATGCACGGATATTATATAATATAGACATTGCTTGGCGAATAGGATATTAATGTGCCAGTGCGTATGTTCCGCACGTAATGTAACGTATAAACATATAATATTGTGTGTACCTATAATACATAAAATACGTTAACGTGATATTCGGGTCGTATTATATGAGTTTCAAACAAAGCATATACAATACTGATATTTTTATACACACTTTCCTGCTCTTTCTCGTCACGCCAAACCTATTTCAGAATATATTTAAGAGAGTACCGATGCAATTTTTATATTAAACTTCGAACATATTCGCACGTTACCTACCGCGAGATGCGCATATTACATGTGAAATTATATTGTAATAATATTACGCGTATGTATGTTTGTTTATTTATTTTTATTTTTCTGACCCTTTATGTACTGCATCGACCCTGAGGCTAGATTAAAATATAAAACTTGCATTAGACACATGTTGTGACGTTTTTAAGGGTTCTCCGCTATATATTACACACACACACACACACACAATATTATTTATAAACATCACATTCATTATTACGTAATTTCAAAATTTTTCTTCGTAAATCCTTTCACGTTCTGCAAACATTCCCCACCAGCCCACCGCTGTTTAGTAAAAAGATTATCGCGTACGTATAGAGTACATATATAAAACAAATTCGGTACACGAATTTGTAATATATCTTTGCGAACCCGTGTAAATAAATCAATACATCACGACCGGTACGAGAAAATAATTGTCTATTTAGTGCAATACACAAACATGCAAATTCGCATATTTTCATCAGCTATATAGTGATTCTAACTGGATGATTGTTGCAATATTGTCTTAGTAATACATGATAAACTTATATTGTGTATAGTTACAAAATGTGTAGCACACGCTATTGGTACCTATATATATATATATATATATATATATATATATATATATATAAA
>JACXSJ010001024.1:0-103708 GCA_014851325.1 Pentalonia nigronervosa | reverse complement strand
GCTACTCACTGCACTACTGCAGTCATACTATATACATAAGGATACGATATATTTTGAGAGTTTGAATTGTACGTCAAAATGTCTCATAATATTTGTATCAAATTTTAATAATAATATAAATATAGGCATTGAAACACCTGTAAACTATATGCACCAGACGTGCAAAAAACAAATTCAAAAATTCGCGCCCCTCCCTCTAATGGCGCGAGCCACTGCCACCATAGGGTTCGGTTAAATGTATACCGCATACACCAACTTGGTATACACCATATATGTATATATCGCAAATACCAACTTGGTATATACCATATAACAGTCGTCCCGAAATAATACATACATAGATACCCCGGTAAAAGAACAGACTTAAACCGACACTCTGCAGCGACAGTCTTGTGCACGAATGTCTATGATTCACGATCAACCACACAGTACATATAGGTACACAATATATAATAATTATATTTTATATAATATTATATTATTATATTATTATTATTATTAATAAAATTGGCCGTTAGTAACGTAAAAAATGGAACGATCGACCGCCACGGGACAAAGTCGCACGAGAAATGGCGACGACGAGGCGACGGGCGTTCTTCCTGCGAATTGCTGAAAATTTCGTACGTTCTAAGTACATAATAATATATTAACATAATATACACACACGAGTATTGCACAAAATATATATAATAAATTCGCCCATACAAGACAGTATTGATTTTGCCACGTGCGTGCAGTTAGTATCCCTTTCTCTGGTCGCCGACTGCTCGAGCGTCCCGCGCGTGCACCGGCTCGCATGTACGCGTATAATCGCGGAGTACATCGATGATTTCGAATTAATTCCATGCGACGTTAAGTTTGACAAAAATAAAACTATTATTTTACAATACGAAAATGAATTTTAAATACGGATAAAGAACGATCTCTCGCCCGAGAATTCCGCGTCGGAATTCCATCGGCGAGGAATTAGGTCACCGGAGAACAATAAAATGTATTGTTTACCAAAACTTTTCGCGGAAACTTCTTAACCATAATATTTACGAATATACACAATATTTAAATGCAGTTAGACCACCGACGACTATAATAATACACAGGTAGGTAGTATAAACATTGCTGGTGCACATATATTTCTCAAGAATCGTCTGCGAATTTGACTGCAACAGTACGTGCATCAGTTGCTGCAGTAACATAGTTTTTGCGCCGCGAACGGAGTCATTTTTCTTCTCGCTCTATAATCGCAGGCTCGCCGTACACGCGCATAATTATTATAATAATATCATATAATGTCACACAATATATTATTATTATATTCGGTCCGTCGTAAACTACGCGCTCGCGCCTCACGGAAGAGGCATTATATAATAATATGTACGGGCGAAAACGAGATACCGCAACAAATCATTTTTATCGCATTTTTCGCGTTGCTCTGTGTCGCGTACGCGGCGGCGGGTAATTAATTTTACAGACGTAAGACGACAGTGTGAGGATTGGTGTGTGTGTGTGTTTGCCTCACACGTGGCTTGCACATATTCGTACGACTGTAATCGTATTATTTTGGTGGAAACGTTGTTTTTCGTTCTTTCGCAGACGACGTTTGGCAAAACAACGTCGTTATACAATTGTATTTTAACTGTACAGCAGATTTGCCACCGCGGTGCGCTACACGTTTGCCGGAAATAAATCCGGGCGCGAAACGTTTATAGATCGAACAAATTGTCCGCGAGACCCGGTACGGCCGGAGGAGATTCTCGGCCTGGCTCGAACGATTTATGCGCCTCGGAACGGTTGCCAAAAAATTGCGAGCGACCGAGTCGCAGCTCCGCGGCGGCGGCGACGGTCGTTTCGAAAATCCTTTTGAATTCCACGGGGTGTTTCTCCGCGGGTATATATATATATATAGGCAACACTTGCAGGCGTGTGAAATGATAACTACTGCACGACCTGACCTGCTACGGTGTTGGTCACTGCAAGCGAAGTCCTCCTTCTAGAAATGTTCGATCACCTCCGAATCGACATACCACCCACCCCAACAACACCAGTGGCGTGGTGAACATTTATAAGCCATGGTGCACAGCATATATTTTAGTACCGATTCACTTTTTATCCCCTTAATATAATGTGTATAGTTATTATGTGTCTGTAAATATTTTAATTTTTGTTTTATGAAATTGGCCACCATAATATATCCAACCACCCGATTTCCCAAAAAAAAAATTTCCATCACGCCACTGATCCCCACACCTCACGTTCCTGTCGAGATGCCGCACAGACCCGAACGTGATTATAGTTTAACAATATTATTACACGGCGGTGCGTGTCAAACGCGTACCTACATCTTTTTTGGATTGATATTTCTTCCAAAACGAATCGATCGTTACTATTGGTATGCTATTACACCCGTCGAAATTATAATTCACGCGGCACGCGAATCTATCGATTTTCGGCCGGACACGAGCCGGCCCGCACAAATCCAGCTGGCAATAACAATAATTATAATATAGGATATTGCACTAATCTATCATTCGGTTCTTCGGCATATATTATTATTATTATTATTATTGCGACGCGTATAATATTGTATATGGCGCGTTTAGTTTTCTCCTCGGCGTTTTTATCGTTTCGGTCGTTATCGATTTCCGCGGCCGGTCGTCGGTCATCGCGTGATGGCGCGCGCGTATTCGATTCTGTTCGGCCGACAAGAACCACGGTATAATAATAACAATAATATCGTAATAACCGACAACGACGATGATGACGACAACGACGACGACGACGACGATGATGATAATAATAACACGTTGTGATGGTGCTCGTGCGGTATAATGTACAATGCGCGTGTGCTGTGTGTGAGTGCTCTGTGATTAAAACTCAGTGCCGAAAACGGGTATATTATAATTCTTAAATCATATGCCCCAAGCGGAGTTC
The DNA here is from genome assembly GCA_014851325.1 of Pentalonia nigronervosa. Lineage (NCBI taxonomy): Eukaryota > Metazoa > Arthropoda > Insecta > Hemiptera > Aphididae > Pentalonia > Pentalonia nigronervosa. Next base: position 100,780 of record JACXSJ010001024.1, on the reverse strand, counting down.
TCGCAATTCCGATAATACTTCGTACGAGGAGTCGCGCACCTCGGTGATGAAAGAAGACCGCGCGGTGTATTGAGAAACCAAACTTACTTTAGGTATCCAATATATGACGTACAGAAGACGATATTTTCGGTGACGTAGAGTTTTTGTATTGTATTGTTTTGTTTTGTTTTTTTTTTTGTTTATCATAATAGTGTGAAAAAAAATAAATTTTATTCGAAAAACATTTAATTACAATATTACGCAAAACCAACAATTCAAATGACACGGTATGACTTGTAAAATAATTTTGAATAAATATTGAAATATATTTACGATTATGATTTAAACTTTTCTTAAAATATCTCGTTGAAATCGCCTCTTAAAAATGTTTGCGGTATTCTTTAGAGCACGAGTTAGACAGAGTTGGAAAACATTAGCAAAACGTTTTTTGCCAGTCCTAGTTTCCTCCGAACCACTATTCGTTTCGGTTTGATTTGTACGTTTCACTATGTATTGATTGGTGTATTACAATATTATCAAACCTACAATAATTATTATCGTGTAAGGAGACGTCCATCACATAAATTCGCCGTATTGCTGTTGTACCCGAATGATTCAGTCACACATAATGCGTGTCTATTTGTACACAATATATTATATTGGGTACAATTGTCCTCCGAAAACATTTTTCGCTTGCTGCTGCGCACGTTTTTCTGGACGGCGTTCCCGCCGAGATATTTACACGGCGGACGTGCGTTTTTACTCGCGTGTGCTTTAATAATAGCTCTCCCGTCCGCACCGCCTTTCGGTCGTAGCGTATTTAGTTGTAGTACGCATATAAATATATAAACCGTACGCTTCGAAGTGCGAAAGCGGCGACAGACTATACGGTGCACGTGACACGCCGTCTGCCGTCTCTCTTCGTGTCGTAAATAATGACGTGTTCGCTGGGCGCACTGGCGACGAGCTGTGAAGCGACTACATGAGCCGATAAGGAATGAGAGAAAAAACACGGAATATACTGTTTCGACGACTGCGGCCGAAACAATACGGCCGAGGACACGCTCGTCGACTATATATATATAGTTATATACGGAGGACTTTATTTTGTTGGAAATCATTTTGATGGAACAGTATTTATTTAGGAAAATATTTTGTTGAAAGGGCATTCAGTTTGAAAATATATTGTCAGAATCATATTTATTTTGTTGGAAATGTATTTTTTCGAAACTGTATACCATAACTCATAGTGTGTACATTCCCAACAATATATTTTCCGTGAAAACACGTTTCCAAAGATATATAGTTCCTAGAAATAAAGTTCACGAAAATTACATTTGCAACCAAAATACGTTGCCGACCGATACATTTCTGATGAAATGCGGTTTCAGAAAAATATATTTCTGACAAAACGAGTTTCTGAATAATTATTTTCCGACTAGATATGGTTCCGAGAATTACAATTTATTGAAAATACATTAGTTGTAAGCGGCATTAAAACCAAATGCAACGACCGACATAGCGGTACAATATAATGTTATTTATAGTGTTATTAGAGTAACAGAGCGCAGGAGGAGCCTATGATTGGTGAAATCTTACACTGCATAAGACTCGACGGGTTATCAAATGTTCGTATACACCTCCTATTCAAAGTTCTGCGCGTTATTCTTCACCGCCCGACATTTGCACCGCATATTTTTTTTTTTCCCGCGGAAACCTCGTCCGAATTATGAGCTAGGGCCGGCAATACAATATCATAATGTAATGTGTGCACAACGAATTCTTTTAATATTATCGAATCCCAGTGTGCATACGTGCAATCGATAATGCGGACGACGTATTAGATTTATATTTATTTAATGACACCTAATAGTATATATAAGCCGTACAACTATTATATTATTATTATAGGACGCCGATCCACCGCGACAGTAGCCTGTCACGGTGACGCGCCCGCCCGTAAAACTTTGCCAATTTTCCCGATCGTCGTTTTTCCTTTTATCGGCGTCGTCGGCTTTATTATGTCGAGCAAAAATATATTGCGTGACGGGCCGCCCCCCGAACACGCCACGGGGTTGGAAATTATGATTTATTGCTATGATATCCTATATAAATACATTATACGTACCTATACAACTATAACACAGAATACACCACATGCTGCCGAATATATATTCATACAGGGCACGTGCGTGGGGCGACGTAACGAAAGGTTTCGTGTATAGGGTATATTTTCTTTCTTTCTTTTGTCTATATTTAGAGACAGGAGCAATGTGAAAAATGCCACGTCGTGTGGTGGATAATAAACGCAGCGCGATCCGATCTATATAATTTCAGAACAGGATTCGAGCATAAATTTCCCTTTTAATCGGGCGCGATCGCATAGCTAATAAATCCGCAACAGCAGCGATCGTTTGTATATATACGTATATAAACGTTTTAATAATATATATATATACATAACGCGTGCCGTCAATACAACGCTGTCGCAATAATGCCATCAGACCTGAGAGTATGCATGTGTGCTGTATACATACATACATACATACATACATATACATACATACATATATATATATACACCTATATGATGTAATGCTATATTTTGTACAATGAGTCAATGATATATTTTATATATATATATATAGGTATTTGCGCATCGTACGCGCAGCTCGAGTGTCGGGTTGGATCTTCGATGCAAATCAAAAGACCCGCGCACGCGTATATTATTAATATGCCTACACGTTTTATTGGTGTATATACTGCACGGCGATCCTGCATAATATAATTTATAGCTCACTCGACGCCGTGTCCGTCAAGTCGGCACCGGCATACTTAACCTCAAACCATACATCAATATTTTGCTACACAATTTTCAGATTTTGCTATTAGATTGTTTTTACTACCGGCACTTTGATCAAACATCTCCGAAGGCGTATCAATATGTTGCTCTGCTCTATTTTTGGAATTTGCTACGATCTAGTTTTTCCGGAGCATTAAATGCCGGTGCCAACTTAACGGACATCTCGACGTTTTTAGGTACTTTATGTACTCGGAAATCAGCGTTTAACTGCAGCCAACATCCGACGAGGCCGCAAACGAGAGTGCACAGATACTAGGTACGCGGCCCGGAACATATTTTGGGTATCCGATGCGAAACAAAAGAAAACGGTACAAATCGCCGGTGCGCTGCGGTCGCCGGACAGGGGACACAACGAGGAGAAGCAATACGAATAAACTAGTATAAGACTTAATATTGTTTATAAAAAGTGTATAAAATTATAATATTATATATGTGTTATTTATAATATTCCGATTGATCTGACGGAATCCGCTACATGCGCGCGCAGCATATTATTATGAACGCGAGTGTATATCGGGTGTTTGTATAAGACCGGTCGAGCGGTTGTTGTTTTTAACACCGTCGACGGGTGTGTGCGTATATATATATATATATATATATATATAATATACTCTCAGCACGCCTACAAATATTACACATAGGTAGGTACACAGCTATGGTAATAATTATATTATCGACTGCTGCGTTAACTTAATTAAGAGAAATTTCAACGGTAATATAATTGAACTGCTGCACAAGCGTACGCACGCACGTCATGTGCGGACGGGAAACCGTGTACACAGCACACACGCACACTATTCGAGAAGCTTATAAGTAAGGTACACGGTATAATAATAATGATAATAAACCCATCTCTGGTGAACACGACGAGGGCGAGTCTGCTGCTGCGGGGGCTGCAATTGCCTTGCTAAAATGCAGCGAAACGCGTCGGCGTTTGGGGTTACCGCCGCAGAATAGACCGGGTATATATATATATATATATAGATGACTACGACCCTTATCCACCACCTCACCGACACTCGCTATCTTAATTCAGATGCCGGCAACAACAAGTTTGGACAAAGATGTTTCGGATGAATAACTACATGCTCGGAATGTGGAAATATCGGGAGATTACTACACGGGGTTTTGGATTCCGTTGACGGGTTTAATCAGCATTTTATACCCACCACAGCCGCAGCCAAGTCGGAGAGTTCGTGTTCTCCGACAACGGTGGGTAGGTGGAGGTGGATGCATAGGTAGAGGACTAAGAGGCGGTGGTGGCGGATAAGGCGTGGACGGCGGGATAGGGAAACCCGTAGAAGAAAGGGTTAGGGTTGAATGAAGTGGAGTTTTTAATTAAATGCAAAATCGATTCTCGGCGGACGGACAACTGCGCGATGGAGATGTGTATTTCATTTTTCCAATCATAAAAAAATATATATTACACGGTGTCGTCGGTGGATGTGTACCAGTGCACCCATGTATATTATGCATGCATAATAATAACGATAAGCAGGGACACGCGTCATAATAAACATATTGTGTATTAATGTATTACGTTTTTAATCCGTTTTCTAAAATTCAATTTAAATAAATTTGTGTTTTTTTCTCAATCATAACAGCATAAACACTATCAGTCATTTATCGGAAACACGTCGTTCGGGTCGGTCGACCGAACCACACCTCTGTCGTCATCGTCGTTGTCGTTGTCGCTGTCGTCGCTGTCACTGTAGCTACAAATGTAATATAGATACGCGTCCATGCAAGAGTATGTGTGTGGCGTGTGCGTGAGCAAGAGACAGACGGCAAGAACGGTTATTATTTTTAATTTTAAACGCTTCCAATCGTATCACTATACAATATCGTAACAATTCGTATTTAAAAAAACTAAATTAAAAAAAAAAAAGTGGCACTCTCGTAGGTATTGATTTATCTGTGGCGGCTAATGTGTTTCCTGTTAAGGTGACTGTAGGGCAAATCAAAAATTCCGGTTTCACGCACACACACACCACACGCACCACGCACACAAGCGCACGTGCGACTCGAATAATATGTAATTGCCGTTTTTCAATGACGTTTTACATTAGTATAAACGTCGTTTATTTTTTATTTCTATTCGGTTTAATTTATGCAAACGTCTCCCTTCCGCCCGCCGCCGTAAACGATCCACACTGACACCCGTTACAAACGCTATGTATAATAATATATAATATTATGTGTACAGCGAATACTTCAAAGGAAACAAATTAATTTTTTTTCTTCTAGTTAAACAATCGACCGAAGAAAACATTCACGCGTAAACACGTGGATTGATGATAATACATATATATATATATATATATATATATATATATATATATATATATATATTATATTAAATACTATTATACCCACCTATATATTGTATATTACACTTTTCCGTGATAATCGTCGGCGATATATCAAAGGTGATCGTACATAGGTATACGTATAATGTACACTTATATTATATCTACGTAAATGTGTATTCGAGACGGCCGAATTTTAACAACATTATCCGCCCACGCCCCGCTCTTTGCGGCGTAATGAAATATTTATTTAATTTACAGCGTCCGCCGCCGCCGCGAGGTGTAAAGAATATCACAATTTTAATTTAAACATTTAGCGAACGGTTTATGTCGGCGTTTCGAAATTCCAAAAGGAATTATGACGGGCGTAAGAAATATACGTCTCATGCGTCGTATATAATAATAATAACAAATTGAAAAAACGAAATAATAATAATAACAGATGAGGTACCAATCGCAAAACAGCTATCGTTAAGTTTACGTGTACCTAATGCATATTATATCGCATCCGAATGATGCACATGGAGGAATAGTAACGATGATAATATAATTCACGCGCACATGATAATATATGTAGGCATTACATATATTTTTTTTTCATTGGTCTTGAGCATTGGCAACTATAGACGTGGGAGGTTTACGGTTGGTTGAGAAACATGTGTACATATAAGACGGAAATTCGTAGCTAAAAACCCGAGTTGGACACACATCCGGGAGCTAGCAACGCCAAACTACACTTGACCGCAGCACAGAATTAGTAGCGGCGGCCAACCATCGCGCCACACCAAGTCATAGATATTACTTATTATTTTGTCATACATTATAAATGTGCCTATATTAGCCACTCAAGAATCGTGTTTTACGAGAATTCCGCGTCCGTGCACTGAGCAGCACCAGCTGCAGCTGGTCGGCACAATCGACGTGCCCAGACAAAAATCGGCTGCATAAAACATATTGCGTACCTATATTAGGCAAACTGCAGTGCAGGCGGGGGGTTGGTAAGAACCCAAAGCTTGAGGCCTCTCACTTATAAATCTTTTCATCGAACACGACCGCACGTCGCGGGGATTCGTGGATCATTCGTAAAAAAAAAAAAAACGAAAAAAAACATTATTATAGCAATATAATAATAATAATGTGTTGGCACGGCGGACGGGGTGATCTCGACGGGGTTCGAGAACACCGGAGGGTCGAACTCGAGAATATTTTACGATAATATACGCATTAAAATATTGTTATGTGTACCCGACGCGACGCGTTTATTATCGCCACGGAGAATCGTCTATGGAATTTTTTTGTTTTCAGAAACCATGTTCGTTTTCTTTGTTAAGCAAGACCGACGCTGCCATCCGGGAAATCGGCCGTAGATGCAATACCTATACCTATCTTATAGTCGGGACCGAAAAAGAGTAAAAATTATACACCGTGACGTGATGAATAATTGACTGCGCGCAGTGCATGTGTTGGGAGGGGGTGACTGGGAGAGAGGGTTGTTGGTTGGTATGAGATGAATATCAATATGTGTGTGTGTGTGTGTGTGTGTGTGTGCACCTTCGTCGGGTTACGATATAGCTGTCGGACAAAGCACCTACCGAGTAGTAGAAAATAAGAACATTATAACGTATGTATACATTGTACGCAATGCGGATAATAATAATATTATTTTACAACAAAATGACTATCGAACGAAGCGGCGGCGGCGGCGGCGAAGCAATACCGGAATGTCGGTCGTGTATAATATTATATTATGCATTATGCATGTGTATACGTGTATAGTGGTCGCAGTAACCGGACGGCTGATGCGCGCGCACACACAGAGAAATATTTAAATTCTTCTGCGGGCCGGTCTTCTCCGGTCGTTAGCGCGCGCACGCACCGACTAGGAGGCGCATGTACGCTCGACGGACGAGGCGAGATGGAGACCACTACAAAATATTATACATCTACAACAACTACTACTACTACTACTACTACCACCACCACCACCACCACCACCACGGTACAACTATTACTAATACTATTACCACCACGGTACTAGTGCTACTACTACACTACTACTACTACTAATGCCAGCTACTATTACAGCTACGACGACGGAGAAGACGAAGACGACACAACTATGGCCGTGTATTGGTCGTCTACCAAACACGACAGAGATCGACATGCGATAAATTCCAAGTTGCCTAGGCCACAGTACGATATGTACGCCGGGTCGAATACCTCTTTATGATATTTATATGTATTATATATTATATATACGAGTATGTACGCAACGATGTTACCATGTACCGTTCAGTGTTTACCGCGCAATCGACGACTCACCCTCTCGTCCGTCACCCGCGCACATCATGCGACTTTTGCAGCCTCGTATAGTTCTATGCCATGGTCTAATAGCGCACCCGAATCAACAGGAACCCGCTACAACCACATTTGTGCCATCTTAAATGCAACACCCGAAACCCGTGTTGTATTCAAACGTCCTGGTAAAACCGAAACCAGAATATTTTTGTGTTTTACAAATTTTACGTGGTACGTCATATGTATATATATATATATATATATATATATATATATATATATATATATATATATTTTGCAGATTGTTCGATTTTGTAATTAATCGTCTGATAGTCCCGACGGAAATCGTCATAAGAAGTATCAAAATTGTGTACAATAAATATTCCTCGTATTATCGACAAATTATACATAATTGATGACTATTAAGCACAGGTTCTATGGCTCATCCAGTACCAATCTATTACCAATTTTGATACAAATCTATAGCGGTAAAATTTTATGCATTGCAATAATATTTTAGGGACTAAAATAAAACTAAGTTGAGACATATAGTACTAAGATTAAGATTTTACCAAACTATTTAACACCCGTATTGACTATTGAGCCATATTAACTCGAATATAATAACGGTCACGAGCACTCAAACGTTTGTGCTGTATAAATCTCGTGTTCCGCTGTTTGGACACCCAAACACATCCACAAAACGATTATTATTGCCCAGAGATTTCGAGAATAATACGTATATCGTACGGCCGTTGCATACACGTTCGCCGACGACGGGCTCGGTGTCCGTCCGCATATTTCGATCTGCCACTCGCCCGACGACGCGAAGTCTCCGTCCATAGACCAGTGCCGCCTCCGACGACAACGAGCGTGCGAAATCGGTACTACACGACTACACGTCCGAATATAATGATATATATGCGGCCCATATGGTATTTTCTCTCCGACGGTGAAAGCGACGAAATTATTAATAAAATAAATGCGTATTAGGTACCGCCGATTCGGTTCGCGTCGAGTAACCATCGTCGTCGTATTATAATAATAATAATAATGCGATTATTCGCGTTGCACGCTGAGGGGGCGGTGTGCGTGCGAGCCGACGATTTACGAGTTTCTCGCTTTTGATTTCTTTTGACGCACCGACGCACACGGAAACGGGAAAAAAGGTCGTTTACGGCATATTGTAACACCGGCTAATATAATATACATTATGTCGTCTAGATGTAGTCGGGTGTAAATTATTTTCATAAAGGAGGAGGTGATCGGTAAAGAAATTTTCGCTATCCATCGTCACGGACGACAACGTACGACATGCGTGCTTAACGTCCCGACGACCGACCCGTCCTCGGCAGTATTTTCGGGAAAACATTAACTGTAATAATTGTGTGTAACTTGGTTGTGGGGGAGGGTGGTCCATATACCAAACAGTTTGGTGATTTCGGACTCGTCTCTCTCGTTACGTGTTCCAATCGATTACACACTGGATACATACGGACTATCGGGGAGGAAAAAAACATATAAATATATATATATATTTTATATACGATTATAAACGCCAAAGAGGAGATAATGGAACGCGTTTTAGGTACCGCGCTCCGGCGGGTTGATTCGATTTGGAAACATTATCGTAACGAAACGACTGCAGCCGCACATTTTATTGATATATAATATAGTTATATTAAATTATTATCGTATCGCGTTATTACACAACTACTATGTTATTACACTTCCTAACGCGGCAAAATTATTGTGATTGTATATACACATTTCGTCTGACGCTCGAAAAAGCAGTTAGTTCGAAACTACGTAGGTGCCTATATGGAGGTGCTATATGATGTGCTAAATATCAACGTTTGACTTCTGGAGGTAGCTGGGCACTGGAAGAACGAGCAGTGAAAAACGGTTGTATCAGGCAATTCTTTATAAATAATAGTAAACGTGACGCCGACTCTGTCGCGGCGACTCAAACTTCGGATATAACTATTCACCCATAGTCGCACACTCCCCATCCCCAAGACTGTTTGTGCGCCTGTGGGTGCGATCGCGAGCCGAGTATATATGACAATACCGTATAATTAACAACTATGTAGCTGCAGCGGTACCTAGAGAATAACATAAAATAATAATATTTATATACACCCGTGCCACCGCAACAGCAGTTTAGCGTCTCCGCGCGAGAGTTAACGACCACCAGACACCTCGGCCGGTATACGCAAATGTATAATGATGATAATAAATATATATATATATGTGATACGTGGACATCGGTATGAGAGGAGAAACCTATATAATATAGGTACGCGTTATTGTCGGTATATATATATATTAGCTAGGTACGAGCTGCACTCATCGTCCTTGGCGGTGTTCACCGCAGCACTCTCGGCGGCGGAGACTGTGAGACTTTTTATCTCGTCCGTCCGATCGCCAAACCTGGTTTCCTCCGAGGTCCCGATCGATCATCAATACATATATATATATATGTGTGTGTGCGTGTATAACCGATATGTTATATTAAACGTTTATAATATATATATATATATACATGTTATGTATATATATGTGTCGTGTGTGTATACACCCCCGTCCGCATAATACTCGCGGCAATCGTCATTTATAATATTTTTATGATCTTTACACTCACGCCGTCACTATCGTATATAAATATATATTATTGTGTATATTATTTTTTTTTCAGACGATTATTTTATTCAACTATCGAAACGATCGTATTCATCAATATAAATAATATACGCTTTTGTGTGTTGGACAAACAAAATCGAGTTACCATCACTCGAACGAGAGATGACACGCCGTTTTCTTTTAGTATACGTTATAATAATATTATTATAAATTGTATACCGTATGTTTACAGTCGAGTCATCGGGCGCAGTGCATTATATGCGCTGCAGGAACAACAATATTATAATAATAATATGATACATTATATAATTGTTGCCGTTTTATCGCGCAATTTTTCATAGGCGTTATTAATATCATGTTTAATATAATATTATACACAGAGGAATCTGCGGGAAAACTCGACAATAATATTTAAAACCCTCCCTACGTAATATAATATTATAGTTAAATTATGTGTAGCCGAACAAAATTGTGATCATAAGTTCATAAACTGCGAGCGATCGTGTATGTGTGTACATAAACTTGTATCAACGAAGAATTTTAACTCGGACTTAATTTACGGAGAGGCGTGAAAATCGATTTTCGTCTAACTTCCATTGCCTACACTACTGCTATACGTTGTAAAATGCTTCTGCTGCTACAGCAACTCCAAAGTTATACCCTCATCAAAGCTAACAACAGGGCTTATAGGTCGCAGCCGTCGCCGTGTGCGGCATTTAATAATAAAATAATATATGTCCATATAATATAGGTAAAGTGACTGTATACCTGCCTACCTATGCGTTGAACAAGAGACGAGAAAAATTCTCGAGTAACATTATTTCGATAGTCTGCAAATAATGATATTATTATAATATTTGAATCTCGGTCCGCTTTTTACTGCACGTAATACTCATTAACTGTTCAAGACGAAAGTATCGTCGACACGTTTTTTCATAATATAATTAGGTACTTATAGGCATTATAATATATATTTTATCATTTTAAACCGTAAGATCGACACGATACCGATCGAATTCGTACCTATATTAGATTCGTATGCATACGCATAATTAGAGGCCTAAAAATAATATTACTTTAATCCGATCGGCCTGCAGATGTACGTCAGTGCGAAGGAAATAAAATGTTATGATAATAATAATTATAATAATAATACACTCGCGTAATCCGTCGGTGTTAACATGGTAAAATTAACGTTTAATATACGCATCACTTGTATACCTGTGCCTATAGCCGTGTTACATAATAACAATAATAATAATAATAATATAGTGATTTGCATGTAGTGCGCATATACATTGTTTATAAGTAAGTATATACATTGTATGCATGTACACTGAAAAATCGCGTTTGCGGACCAAGGAAAAAACCGATTACCCGACGGCGCGGGCGCAAAGACGTATACGGTCAGCTATTAGTTAATCAAATATTACCCATGTCCGCGATGTGTTGTGGAGCTCTATAATAATAATAATAAATAAAAAAAAATATAATATTGTATAGGTACCTATGTTATATATATATATCGTGTGGGCAATAATATATACACAAATAATCGGATCGTGGATCGTACGCGTTTCGAAAATGCGTTTATATTTATTATTATATATATTATAATATTGTGTACCTTTTAATACGTATATAATGTACGTTGAAATACGCGAATCGAAGTAGGTATGGAAAATATCCAGGAAATTTATTTTTCTCACACGACGGAGATCTGACTGCGAGATCTCAAGAGAAACGACGACGGCGCACGGCACGCTGCTCATTTCTTATTATTCTTATCATTATTATTATTATATTAAAATGCGTAAAGGAGACGTTTGGCGACCCCGAGGGTGATTAGGGTGGCCGAGTAAGGTCTTTGGGTGTGTGAGGGAGGGGAGTACACCATTAACTACACACACACACACACATATACATAATATAATATAACCGATTTCGATCGCGCGTCCAATATAATAATAATAATAAAAATAATAAATAAATAAATATGAACGGGACTCCACCGGACCGCGTTAAATTACACGGGGATAACGCACAATCGTTCGTATAATATACGCAGATTATTATACGATAGAGACGACGACGACGAGGTGTAGGTGCCGCTTACGACTATATATATAATAATAATAATAATATATTACAGGTGCGCGCGCGGCCTCGTAGATCGCGATAAATCGCAAAAGCCCTTCGGCCGTCGGGTCATAATTTTTTTTTTAACGGAAAAAGAATTCACCTCCGAACGACGCGCCGTCATGGTGCAGCAGCGTATATAATAATATTATTTTCTATTCGACGGCGGCGGGAACTTATTTTACCGCCGGGCGAGCGGGGGTCCAGTCAACTCCGACCAAAAATCGCGCGATCCGCGAGGGCGGCAACGATAATTAAGCGTATTTACGAGTCTTAAAGTGCTCGACGTAATAAATATATATTTATATTATACATATTATTATTATGTATGCACACAAAGGTAGGCAGGCACCTGCCTGATGGCGCGCGCGCCTAACACAATAATAATAATATTACATTATATACGTCCCGATGAAACGCATATCGAAATCATCGCGTCGCCCGGCGATGATGATAATATTAATACGACGTCCTCGTCCGCGCCGATCGCGTCCGATGTTTTAAAACCGGTCGATGTTTTGCGATATTTCGCTATAGATATTAAAATAATAATATGACGGTGGCTTGTTGTGGCGCGGTCGTACGCTCAACTGCGGAAACGCTCTGAGTGTACGTACCGGCCGGTGTTGCTAGTTCCCGGATGGGTGACCACCCGGGTTCATAGCAACAAATCCTTGCCACACATACAAAAACGTGTTATAACCAACCGTACCTCAACCCACAATAAAACCTACTATAAAAAAAACCTACAAACAGCTAATGACCATAGTTGCCGGACTTAAGATCAATAAAAAAAAATAATAATATGACGTACTGATTGTGCGCGGACACCGTAATGCTATAGTATCGTACAAGTGCTTCGTAATAACAATATATACACGAAGGTATATTATATCCGAGCGGTTTATTTTTTACGGTATAATATTATATGATATCGCAAATTGAAGGTATGAGCGTAAAATGTATTGTGTGTAAAAGACGTGTATGTCTGTCATGTAACTGGCGCGGGAAAAATGTTCTCATTATATATTATTACATTGTAAGTACCTCTATATAATAACTTAATTTTTATTCTAGTATATCTGATCTAATTCTACTGAAATAAACGGAAAACCGTTCGAACGAATATTATTCGTAACGACATTAGCACATTTAAAATCCAAACTCAGTCTATGAATAATTTAACGCTCATTTACATAGCTAATATCATAATATTGCTCCCATTCAGCCGTATGACGGCACATCCAAATTTCGGGACAAGCTATAAACCATATTCGTTCACTGGAAGCAAATCAATCGATTCGTTTAAGAATAACTACACTGCACACCCAAAAGACTTGCCCATCACTATTTCACTGAAAACTCGAATCCTAAAAATCATCTCATCGCCCTATAATGTCCTCCCTGACTATATTGCAGGAAATCCTGATAGAAATCGGCTAATATAATATATGGGTATTTTCTTTTTTACAATTTCTATCATCAAATCTATATGTATAGTATCTCTATTGTAAATATGAAAAATAAAAATATTTTTTTAGAATAATAATACGCTCTAATACACAACGCCAACGACCAGTCTATTGTTTCGCGTTATTTGGGCCATTAATATATGTCACACGTATGTTCATATATAAGCGCTATATTATGCAATAAGCGTTTTGGAAATTGTTAACATTAAATCGTATTCGTTATTTTATTATTTTATCAGACGTGTTCGCTATAGTGTATCTACGTTGTAGTTGTAGCTGGTACGTTTTCCACGCGAAAAAACGCCATTTAAATATTTACCAATTGTATACATATTATGTAATATTATAGATAGCACGCGATAGTAGTTCGAGATTATTGGCTGTTTGTATTAGATTATGAAATTACGATAATATCAAATGACAGTTTAATCAAAAATAATAATTTACATTTTTTCGCATGGTCGCGTGCTTGTATCGTGATTTTCCCCAATACAATAAATAATAAAAATTCAATTTTCGCAAAGGTTTTTGTAGATCACATCATGAATGTTTTATCACGATATACTTTTAGTGTTTTTTGTGCGGAGGTCACCGCCGTCAATAATTGTACACGACGAACAAGTATATTATTATAACATCACATTGTTTTTGCGTGTAATTTATATTATAGAGGGAACGAAGTGTGTTGAGGTTGAGTGTATACAATTAAATATAAATATACCACCGCACCGCTCGTTGTATTATATTACCTATGTAATAGCTCATATTTTGTCGAGCCCACGACACAGTCGGTATGACTGCAAGAAATTGAAGTTTTAATTCAGTTTTCCTTTTATTATTTGAATGACCAGTGTAAGCCACGAAGTTATTGATTTCTGTCTGCAAAAGGCAAGAGCATATTCGGTCGGTTTTTATTTCCGCCAAATCGCGCGTACATGCGTATCATGCTACAGTATATATATAATACCTAAAACAAGGGTCAATCAAAAAATAAGTTGCATTGAGCCATGTGTTTTTTTCCCAAGTGAATATATTTTTAAAGCATACACACACACATATTATATTCGTACTACTACTACTACTACTACTACTACTACTGTACAACATACAAACATACGATATACTGCACGCGGCACTGCACTCGTCGTCGGGCTCATTACGTAACAATACGTGCCTACGTAATGTATATCAATATTATACGTGTGTACACGCACCCATTACCCCTGGTACTACCTGTGTGCGCACGACAAGTTCAAGGAACCAGACGCGGACTCAATCCCCTGCCACTATACGCAGCTCTCCGCGAATGCACGCGCGTATTATGTGTATTATAAAATATCATGGTCTCTGGCGTAGGCGTTTAATGGGTAATTATTGTTTACTACACTGCACTGGAGACGGGGCCGCGTGCTAATTGGCACACACGACACGCACGCACGCGAACACACAAGCTCAAACGCGCTCGCCCAGCAGATCGTGAGGCGGCGTCGGTGGGTCACGACCGCCGTCGTGTGTGCACCGCCGTCGTCATTAGAGAGAGAGTGAGAGAGAAAAGACGCGATCAGACGAGAGACGGTGGAAAAATAGTATGAAAAAATAATATCCGCCGAGCTACTGCTACTGCTGCTGCAGGAGATCGCACATTTCCATCAAGTTGGCGCTAATTTAAAAAAAAAAAATAGTAGCGAAATGTAGCAAATTCGTTTTAAAATGTCGTTACTCATTTCGAGGCGTTTCGTCAGAGCGACGGTGTCGGGAAATTTTCTATTTTCCGAGATTTCGGAAAAATCAGATCGTAGCAAAATTCTGATACCCATTTGATGGTGTTCGATCAGAGTGCCAGTACTACGTCAAGATAACACTACCATGTTTGTTTCTGGCTTGTAGCAAAAACAATCTAGTAGCAAATTCTGAAAATTTTGTAGCAAATTCGTAGCAAAATATTAATGTTAGATTTGAAGTTGTAGCATGAAGTATGCCGGTGCCAACTTGACGGACAAAGTTCGCACTCCTCGTTACGAAAACCGAGATATTCTACTCATCGCACTTCTATATTATAACACCTATTCGCCTATTCACTCGGGTGCAAAAATAGGTGATGTTCGCGTAATAGCAGCACTCATTCCTCCGATCGTTTCGCGCAGAACTTATGAACAATAATTATTTTAGTTAACGATTCCGTTTATTATATCGTACAGTGCCGCGATCGATTTCACGCATTACATGATGATATGATTAATTTTTGTCCGGTAAATCGTACTACGACATAATATATACCTACGCGCATGACTCAGTGGCTGCGAAAGCGACCAAGTCGATCCGTACACCTCGTAGAGGTAACCTATATTTTCGAATTTCGATGTTTCGGGTCGGGGAGGGGGGGGGACACAGGCGCGATTGTGGTCTACCTATAGAAAATCCGATGACGCATATTGAGCACGCAGAAAGCTGTGTATAATCCCACCCGTCGTAAATCACGACGATTTTCTTGTATAGTGTAAGTTTTTCTCGGAACGCCGCTGCAGTGTTATATAATAAGTACAGGCGTACATAATATACAATATAATATATTATTGTACATTTCATATTGTGACTATACCTACGCCCACGCCGCACTGCAGCAAAGTCCCGCCATCGTGTCACGTCGAACTCGGCGTTTGCGTTTGTATATTATTATTTTCGCGTTTATCCCTTTCCACGCCACAATGGCATGTCGTTGTTTGTCGCTATGATTTCTCACGCGGCGGCGGCGGCGTGGGTGCAGCGCGACAGACGCCTTTTCAATTTTGCCGCTGTACAATTATTATTACCGGGAAATTGCATTCTGTGCGGTGGCGGCGCGAGGAAAAAGAAACCACGCGACGACGATCATTCTCAATATTTTGTTGTTTCGGTTTCGGGTAGTAACGAATAGAACGAAAATAAAAAATAAGAACCATAACAATATTATACACTATATGAATAATGTATACTGTATTTATATATGAGAGTTTTCCAATAACCAACGATGTCGTTCGTTCGATGCGTTGTTATTATATAATGTATAGGAGCGTTCGATGAATGGAAAATATTTCTACGAACTATTATTATTTATCAAAACACCCGCGAAAAAATAAATTATTTATTGTCGGCTGCAATAGCATTGAAAGCTGCAGCAAGGTGTGCAGTGCATGTCTCGAGGAGAACGTATATTTCGATAGAAACTCCTGCAAACACCGCAATTGTCGTTTAACATTTTTTTTATTTTGTTTCTACTTATACATCAATAAATGAGCATTTTATGTAACACGTGAAAACGATGGTTGTTAAATAAATGATTGTTAATATAATATTTTTTACATACATATTTTATATCGTATAATATAATACATAGGTATAAACGAGTATATTCGCACACGCACGCCGCCGACTGCCCCGTTCGGATCGTCAAGATGCCGCCGACGAGACTACGGTCCAGACGACATTCCCGCATACATATAGAGTGTCTCCGGCCGTGGATTATTATTCGTGTTTTGTCTCATTTCGATTCGTGTATTTTTTTTTTTTTTTATTTTTTTCGGTGTCCCGTCAACGTCCGAAACCGAGAGTTTGTTAAATGATCGGCCGTTTATCATCGGTTTCCGGCGGCTGTGGACGAAATCATGTATACCTACGCAACAATACAAATATCATGCAATACACCGGCTACAGGAGCGCTTTGTCTTCGAAAAATTGTCGCGATGGCCGCGGTATACGAGTACAATGCGACGACGAAAACCATGACAACCACGGTCACAGCATACGCGCGCAATGAAATGCTTTTGCAGGAGCGATGAACACGTCCGCCACAGCAGCGAACCTATATACTAGGGATGGCAAATAAGTGGCACGCGTGCAAAGGTTGGCACGCCTAAGATTTTCGATGACATTCGAAAAAATTTCATATTCCCATATATATTTATAGATTTTTAAGTAACATAAATAAAGCCCTGCAATCAACATCATATCAACCATACATAAAAAAGCTTTCAACCAATATGAAGCAAAAGGTTTCTAACAAACAATAATAATAATTTAATAATTTTTTTACATTATTTCCATTTTTACATAATTTTCTTCATTATAATCATTAATTTTTCATTTATATTTTTCTGTGTTAATAAAAATAATTATAGCACGGCTGAAAATTTTTTTTTGAATTATATTATAAATTGGCACGTTGAAAAAATCATATTTACCATCTCTGCTATATACCTATGCCTATATAAATAGTTTTGTCGATTCAGTTCATCATCTTTGTCAACCAACGTTATCTACTACACCGGTGATGTCTGACACCTAGACACTTAACTACGGCTTTCGACTCATTTCGACTATCAAAAAAACACGAGTTAGATGCTATAGGATCTTATCGAGCCCTATTCGGGTCGTGACGGATAACTAGACGTTCAAACTCAAACAGCCAACCAAACCGTCCCCATCGACGAGCATTATCACAAGTCCACACCACCACGACTTATCACTAGTCCAAACTTCCACTCTTTATCACTAATCCATATAACTCTCTCAAACTCTTGACTTTTGACCGACCTTAAACTTGTGACTAAAACGGGCACGTAGTTTTTTATAATTCCAACAATTAAACCCCCGAAATCGGTACCCACATTCAGCAAAATTCACGGGCAGCTAGTTATTATAATAAATATCGTATACGGACAAAAATCGACCACGGAGCTTAATATTATATGTTCTATGCACATATTGCTGCAGCAGGGCACCAAGAGTGCCTGCCCGCCAGCCCGTACGCTCGGTCTGCAACAGACTATGTATCGCGACGACGATAAATCACGGTTAGGGTTATTTTTTGTCCGCTCCGCATACGACATGGAATATTTTATAAAATATATATTTTATCATATAATATATATATATACGTATGACCCTGGGTGTACGGCGGAACATTTTCGGCGACCAAGCGGCGGTGGGTGAAAAGCCAGAACGCACACATGCACGTACCGGAAAAATCGTTTTCGCCGAGGACGCGCGATACGCACAAAAGAATATAATAATATAATATAAATATATGTTACACGCCGACTTTGAGGTCATATACATTCTCTGCCGCCGTCGACAAAAAGCGAAAAGTTTCTTTCGTTACAAACTCTGCTGTGACCCGCACCCTCACTACTGCAGTTACCGTACATATTATATATGATGCATATATATATATTTATTAATATTTTCGGGATGAAAGCAGAGGACGATACCGTATTTCAATCGATGGTGGAGGAAGAGGAGGAAGAGGAGAAGAAGGAAGGATCAGTTATCGTCGGAGATTACAAAACTACAGCTGCACAAGACGAACGCGACTTTTGCAATCGGAAAAAAATCGATCGTCAACTTTATATAATATAATAATATATTATATACATAACTGCTGTGAGACTCTGACGATTTTTTCCCACCATGATTCGCTGAATGTTCTTATACTGTTCTGAACTTAAATATTATTATTATGATCACGAAGATAGTGCTCATACCGCCTAGGTCTACCTGGTGATGTATCGGAGACTTATATGCATATCAAGTATATACGTGGCCCGGCCGACGGTAAATCGGAAAAACGATACCAATTGATTTACAGCTCACTATACGTATAATATAGTTAGTTATTTATGTACAACTGAAGAAAAAACTTTTAATATCGCTTGATTTAAGGTAATTACCTACACTGCTTTCTTCCAACGGCCAAGTGGTGGTCGCGGTTTGAAGTTATATAATAAAGACGAAGAGACGGAAAAAAATATCCGATAAATCAGTGTACGATAATAATTATTATTATATACCCTAAGAAGAAGTTCGTCGAAACGGCAAATCGAATTCCTGCAGCCACGACGAATATTACGGTCACGAAAACGTTCATATATATACTAATCTAACCTTACCCTTATATTATGGCTGTACGCAGGCTAACCAAAATAAAGTTTGATTCGCGTAGGCGACGGGAAGCATCCTGCAATGAGCAGATTATAATATCGGTAAGTGTATCAGAATATTAAGTTTGAGAGCAAAGAGATAAATCGTCGCTTTTAAAAAACAATTCCTAGCGGTAGGCATATGGAGTATTGTTTACACCAACTGCGATTATTTCAGACAATTTTTCAAATATAACCAATGCGCAGTGTTCGATAATTTTTATTCCGTGCGCTCGGAGTGAATAGTTTTGAGTGTAGAAAAAAAAACATCAAATAATTGTAAGACCTCGTATGGAATCTAAAAATGACCACGAACCGTAAGCTTATGCGAAACAAACTATTATTTATATCAAACGTCTATATTGCCTCGCAGACCACTCTTGACAAACGATTTGCAGAATGTAAGTATAGAAATTCCGGAGACCGGTCTAATGTGTGTGATTTAGGTATAAAAGCGCATATAAAAAATGTTGAATATTTATACGCGTAAAAATACATTTTATTAAATCCGTGTTCATTCCGTGGCAATGTTTATATTCAGTCTAAATGCTAATTCGTTTCCTCCACTATATGTATACATCAAAAAACATATATTTGCATAGGTATATATGTAAATACGGGTCAATTTGAATGCGCGCCGCGGTGCAGTTTTTAATTTTCCGAGTTGTCTTATATTATAATCACTCACAAATAATCATTATTTATATCCTCGTGATCACCCTTTACGCCATCACAATGTTCGTCAGAACGTCTTCGTGTGCATCTCGCCGTGTCTTATGGGCATTATACGAATCAAAATAATAATATTATTGTCGTCGTTTCAGCATCAAACGAGTTCTCGGAAGACTACTTCAGCAACACACACATTCGCGAGTTCGCACCGTTATAATATTACGAGTCGTGTTGTTGTCCCCGTCCTCGGCTTCTCTTCCCTCCCGTCGTTGCATATTTTTCACGCGTCGACAATTTTCATTTCGGTTTTTCGAAAAAGCATTGTATATACGAGGAGCATACCTCTTTCTACCTGTACGGCACTTTCAGTTTAATCATTATACGGTCTACGGCGCAAACGTTTACTTATATATGTGTTGACGTGTAGCATATACCTGTCTCGCCGATATACGTATGTTTACGTATATTATCTATTATGTATATTTACCTAACTATAATATGAGTATGTGTTATTTTTTTTTTTCGTCCGAAGGAGATTAATAATTGTATTTATTTTCATAACGTTTTTTTTTTCCGTATTTTTCTATATTATTATTATTTTCTTTTACCCGCTATATCCACCGATGTAAACAGGTTATACCATATATATAATAATAATGTGTACAATGTCGGAACGTCGTCGTTGTCGTCGAGCGAAAATAATCGACACGCAAACATTAGCATGTTTTACGCGTCACCGCCGCCGGAACAGGAAGGCCCGAACGTGCACCACATCGTGTGTGTGTGTGTGTGTGTGTGTGTGTGTGTGTGCACTGCGAGCGACGGGATGGAGCTGCTGCGGAAAACCGGCGAACAGAAGTCGATAATCTCGGCGCGCGCTCGAGTATTCGGTTTACTGCAGCAGGAGCAGCTAATACAAAAATATTATTTGTTCATTTTTTTACACGGTGGCAAGGCGAACGTTCTTATTTTTTCTACGTCGTTCTTTTCGTTTTTGCTTCCGCCCGCCCGCCCGCCCGCCACGACTGCAGACCAAGCTAACCGACCGAATCGCATTACCGCGACCTCATTAACTCGGCTTGCCACCCCCGCCGCGCCCCTCGCGAACATCAAAATTTTTTGCGAGTCCCATTAATACATATACAGACACCAAATCGAATGCGCTAAATTATTTACAACACACATATTTATATACATATGAAAATATGCAATAAATGCCTGTCTTCGATGACAAATCCGAGAGAGACTACACTATGTATGCATAAAGGGGCGAAAAATGAAATCGTATAATATCCGCAGGGCGATGTGAAGACGGACCAACATGGCATAAAACCTATACAAGGTCAGGTATAAGGTATGAAGTATGTATTTATAGTGACGGAATGAGCGCTGATGGTGCACCGACTGCGGACGTTAAGGGTTAAAGACGTCGCGCAAAAGTACAATCGCCAAGTCGCGGATAAATATAATAATAATAAAAGGTACGTTGATATAATACACGAGTACGCCTGTGTGGCTGCAGTGTATACATATTATAATATTATTTATATTCGTAGCGATCTCTGACCGCCGCGGACTTAATGGAGAAAAAAAAAATTCTCTCGGGAGTACGATGCCAATTACACATTAAATAATATTGCCTTTGCGTATTTTATTTTATTATATTGTTTATACACATATATATAACGTCCTAACAACGGAGATCGCGGCGGCGGCTGTGTGCATATTATAAACGATAATATTAAATGGGCCGTTTTCGACTCGACGGGGTTAGGTCAGTTCGAAGTTTTATCCGTATACGATCATTACCTATTGTTCTGCAGTTTAATGCGCCCAGCACGCCGCGCTCTTACCCGTAACGCACAGCAGTCTAACGAGCATGTATATAATAATATATAGGTATATATAAAAATGGTTTACGTATACGCGTATATATTTTATATATACTATACTAAATCAATAAACATAATATTATTTGTACAATAAAACCGATCGCCCAGTAAGATAGCTATATGGGTGTTTTGTATATATATATATAAATAGCTACGATAATTTCCCGGACGCTATTTATCCCCCTCTCCCACGCACGCACACGGCTCAGCAACATCGCCGTCCATTATCGTGAATAATAATAATAATAATATTATATTATATTACTATTATTTCCTCGCCGACCGTTTTTTTACGAGTTACGACGTAGGCACTGCGTTTAAGCCATACCAGCGTACGTATATGTATAATAATATAATATATTATATATAATAGATATATTAGATACAAACATTATATTATATACTCGCAAGTACGCGCGCGCTCGAGATTTTTTTCCTTTTCCTGCACTACAATATCATTTATTATCGTACATAATATTGTTGTAATGCATCTGGGAAAATGCGTACGTATTATAGCAAACGAACGGCCATATAACATATATATATATATATATATATATATACTGTCCAGATGTTGTTGGCGATATCGTATAACTTTATATAAACAAACATATATAATATGCAATATACATATTAAACGTAATATATTGCATTATTTCTGTCGGTTGCACACAGCGATGGTCGACTATACGTGCTACATGTACTATACCTATATTACAATATATATGTATTGTACAAAAGAATCCATATACACGGATATTAATTATATTGTATTTTCCGTAAATGTAACGAAAAAACGTTTGGCGCGACGTTATATACGATAATATAATAGTAGAACACGTGGAGCGAGCGACGTCGCAGCAGTGGACGACGAAGGCAAAAAAAATAAATAAATCTCATACCCTTTTGCTGGTTTCGGTTTGAATAAATAGACGATACCACGGAATGATAAAAAAAAAAAATAACAAAAGGTGAACACATAAATCCTCGTCCGCCCGATACTGCACCCCACACGGAGTTTGAGAATATATGATTTTAAACTGTACGTATTGTATGCCAGAGAGAAAGGAGCCAACAGACGTGACGTTTGTCATTATGTGTATGCTGTTGCTGCAGGGCTGATGGTGATTTCCGAGTGTGATTTTCAGGACACTTTAATAACGTGTCGGTCGTCCGCGCGTAATACACGGCTTGTACAATAATATAAATCGTGTGTATATATTATTATTATTATCATAACCCACGAACGCCCCGCCGCGAACACTATGTGCGTGTGTTGTACACGGCGATTGAAAGTGCCCATCGAGAACGGACAAATGAAAAAAAAAACGCCAACGATATAATAAAATAAACAAATAAAAGAAACTCAAGCGGACTTCACACGCACGACATAAGGAAGACATTTTAAGGGTTAACCGGGCACCCCGCCCGCCGCCCGCAAACACCGCTGTATGTGTGTGTACACGACGACGCCGAGGCAACTGGTTTTGTGCTCATGTTTTTTTTTTTTTTCCATTCTGTTCCGATGCCCATAAACCATTATTCTCCCGCACCAGACAATATCGTGAAAGGGTAAACATTTTATTATTTTCGTCGGTCGATGTGTTGTTTTGTGTTTTCCTCGAAATTTGATTTCACAAACGGTTTGCAGACGGAAAAAAACGCGCTCTTTGAATAGGTAATGGTCGACCTATAAAACAATAGAAGTGACATAGAACACACACTCACACAAACATACACACGCACACACTGCATAAACACTAGCACGCACTCGTTTATTTTCAGCTGCTTTCTGCGTGTGACGGGACG
The DNA here is from genome assembly GCA_014851325.1 of Pentalonia nigronervosa. Classification (NCBI taxonomy): domain Eukaryota; kingdom Metazoa; phylum Arthropoda; class Insecta; order Hemiptera; family Aphididae; genus Pentalonia; species Pentalonia nigronervosa. Next base: position 76,750 of record JACXSJ010001024.1, on the reverse strand, counting down.
GCGAAAAGCTCGTACGGAATGGGAAAAAAAAAAATAAAACGATTTTCCAAACATCTCGAAAAAAACCATCGGAGCAAAACGTCGTATTCGGGATTACAGCTGCTGGAAGGTCTTCGATTCGGTTCGGCACTACGAGGTCGGCCGTCGATAAATATTAAATGATTTATAAATATTTAATATAATAATATATCTAAAACCATGTACGGCATACCTCACGCTGTAGATACTGAAAACTAAAACTATATTATGTTAAACGGTCCGTCCATCATTGTGATGTACCTTAAGATCTTAGGTATTGAAAGAGGACATTACCTATAGTTAAAAAATTAATTTTTTTCAAAACTTTTTAAAGCAAATAAAATTAGTTCATTTTATAATTAGATAATTAACTAGGTACCTCAAGGAATAGTTAAAGAATCCATTGTTACAACTTCAGCGTTTTTTAGTTAATTTTAAAAATTATAAACGTGAAGTTAAAACCATGTTTATTGTTTATACATATTAGCTATAACTGGTTATTTTTTTGTTTAATCACTCAACACTCTGTATATTTATAATATACTCGTATAACGGTTTTAAATATAAATAATGTGTGCAGTAAGAAGAATAGTGAATGCAATGAAAAATGCATTAATAGTATAAAATGTAGTTATTGTTTGAAAAAAAATTAAAATTACAGTCACTATACGAGTTACTCAGGTGGTTATTAGAAAAAAATATATTAAACTTCTTTTCAACTGAGTGAAATTGATATTTTTCTCCATATTAATCTTAAAATTTTATGGAATGAAATATATTATTGTTCGTTAACATTTTAAGTTAATTTTTTTTTGGTTAACTTTGTATAGGTATATTATTTCATACGACCAGCTATACATTATAGATGACATAGGTACAACACGCGCATAACGTAATAAAAAATATAATATGTATTTTGTTATTATTGTTATTAATGTATTTATTATTAATATCAGTTCTGAATTTCTATTCTCCGGTCGAATTTATATATAAAATATGCACATGCCGAGGAGGTCGAACACGGCGGTGCGTTTATTTTTTTATTCCCGCAATATAATAATACACAATAGTATATAATACTGTATACGTACACATATTAAACATAATATATAATATATAGGTACTTATTGTTATTAACGATTTTTCGTAAATACACTGTGCACGTTGTGTATTTTTTTCGCCCAATATTATTGTTATTAATTCGTGTGAGTACACACACACACACACACACAATCTGCAAAGCATATTTGCACGACTACAGTACATCGTGTGTGCCTGCCTATATTATATGTATACGTATCAATATTTGCATCGGACGTCCGCGAACTCGTCTGATGCCTCGGGAGTAGAAAAATAATAATTACCTGCCCGACACGCACTGCACACAACCGCTAGGTATTTATTTGACCGGACAATTCCAATAAACAACGGGCTAAATCAGTATATACGTATTATATACCTATATTATAATATGCATACCATATTTTATATACTACGCCATAAGCGCGTATTGCAGCGTACAGCACTGCACACCGGGAAGAGCATAAATCGTTTATATTTAACATCAAAGCAGTCCCGTCGACATAATATTATTCCGTTCACATAATATGTACAATTGAGTACAATTATTCAGTACGTTCGACAAACGACGTTCGTATTATAATATAATATAGAGTAAATAATAATAATAATAATATATGTATATATATATAAATGACGTGCATCTACACAAATATTAAATTATATTACCAAATAAAAAAACGATTAGAATTTTTGGTCTTTCCCACGGTACCAAGAGGGAAACTTGTACGTAAAATAAATCGCGAGTATTTAGTTAAAATGTTTTTAAATATAATTCGATTAAATCGGTAAAAATAAACAAATAATGACATCCGAATGGAGCACTGTTTACGAAATCGTCAATTGTTATACATAATATTATTATGTATATAATATCTGCGGTCGTGGTTAAAATAACATTTTAAAATATATAATATACTGGCTACGAAACAATGTATGCCTTGTACAGGACCTGACTCGAAAACCACTGCTGTAGCTGCAGCAAGCATGTAATAACTGTCACCAGACAATATATATGTATATAATATTATTGATACAGCAGCACATCGTTCACATTTTTTGTATACGCAAAAATAAACAATATTTAAGCACGCTCGAGCTTAGGTGCGTATATTACACACACACACACACACACACACACACACACACACACATATATACATAAGTACGTGGTAAAATTGATGAAAACGCGTTTCGAATAAATAATTTTCTTAAAAAAATTTTTTTGTCGTCTCGCCCGTCACCATTCATGCGCCGCCCTCCGCCACACCGTCCGCGCATATACATATATATATATATATATATATATACATAAAGAGGTTGGTATATACACGACGGCTGCGATGAATGGTGCCGAAAAACAATAGGGCCCTTCGTTTACACCTCGGGCACAATGGCACAGATTTCAGCTGCTTTCCGCTGGACAGATCCTTCAAGCTCCCTGCGCGCATTTTCTCCTCCTCCATACCGACACCGGCGGTGTGCAAAAACAACAAAAAACAATTATCCGCCGCACACAACAGATGAGAAATCGCTTTCGAGGGCTTTTGTGTATTCAATCGGTTCTCTCTCTCTCTCTCTCTCTCTCTCTCTCTCTCTCGCACGCGCACCATTTCTCCCTGTAGCGCGAACTGACGGTAGGTATTATATTATTATATACAGAGGAGAATTCCCGCAGAAATCCGCGACTCCGTCTCGCACTATTTTGCCAAAAAAATCGATACCGTTTATTACAATAATAATATATACGCCGATGAATTGAAAAGCACACTCTTTTATGCGTTCGACCCGTCCAAAATGTACGGCGTGTATGATAATGTTACACATATATTGTATATATATTATAGAACACCCGATTTGGAGTACCGAACCTTTTGGTCCCCGCCAGAGACTTGGCGCTTCGACGTCATAAATATATGCATAATATAATAATGAAATGTAGACAGTAAATATATATACCAACGTTTGTGTGAGTGTGTATATATGATATAAATGGGTGGCGGTTTATGTAAATATACGATTTTTATTATATCACACGTGTGCAGCGTATTCTTATATATTTTATATATTTTCTTATATTATATATATATATATATATATATATATATGTACAAATGTACGATGGTCAATAAGAGTGTTTACGTCGGATTACCGCGGTGCAGACCATGACAATACGAATATTATACGTATATTCTATTATATTATTAAATAATAATAATATACCTTCGTCTCTCCGACCGTGTATTATCGTGATCGCGGCGTTTATTTATTATTTACACGAGAAAAAAATCTGTGAGACGATCGTCTTCCGGTTTCTGCGCCGCACAAACCGACATAATGGATAATATAATTATATAATATATATATATAGGTCCGTTTATATACATAAGTGAACGACAGATAGATAGCCTCGAAACGGAGTATTACATTGTATTATTATTTCGAGTACACACATTTGACACGGATGTCATGGCCGCAGTAGTAAACCTACGCCCACGCGAGAGAAAATATGACCGTCGCCGTATCGTCCTACCGCGGTTTTCCGTCGAAATTGCGCATAGACGACGACAAAATGATCGAAAACGTCTTGCTCGCGCGACAGGTACACACAAATGTGCACGTACACTCTCGTATTATTATAATAGGCGAATGCGTTATAATATATTTGACGACGACTTCGACGTTGTCACTGTTGTTGCAGTATTACAGCAGTCGTCGTCAGTCATTGTGCGTGCGGGCGCGAGTCGCGAGTGTGTGCGCGTACCGTATAGAAAATATATAACCGATCGATCGATAGGAGATAATTCACGATAAAAGCCGCTCGGCGGGGGAGTGCATCCGAGAGGGGTGTGCCACGCACAAACACACACATACACAAGTACATTGTACACGGATAGATACATAATACGCGAGTCCGACGATTTATTTTATTATTTCTTTTGCTCTTTCACACGCACGTACGCACGCTGCACCACGCTGATGTCCAATCCTTTTTTCCTCTTTCTCTGCGTAATTCCGTCGTAATAATAACGACGATAATAATTTAAGGAAACGTCTTCCGGAGACTCACTTATATATTTATGTATACCTAGGAGGTACCTTATACACACATAATATTATACCTACGCAATTTAAAAAATTCCTCCGTAAACGCACTGTGACGGTGCGCGTCGTATTTTCGTTATTTACCTGCAGATACCTATGCGTATAAGGCGCACTGCACACAGTCCTCCATACGGAAAGGTCAAACAAAAATCGCCGCTCTCGCTCGCACGCACACGTCGTCGTCTAAACTACGGCGGCAGCCCTGGGGATGTTATTATAAAATAATGGTACGAAAACACAACCGAGAGAATATAGTAGCTATATCTTGTGCGGTAGAAAATGGAAAAGTTGGCTCGGCCATATAATATATCGACTTGCGAGTCTCGCGTGCGCTCTGCTACTACTACACACACATACACACCCACACCGCAAACATAGGTATATACGAACCCAATCCAGGCCCACAGCGGCGGCACAGCAACATTTACTTTTGGCAATGTTTACCTATATATACACGCATACCTATGTTCATACGAAAAAAAACACATATTTTTTGGCGGAAAACGTTCTATTTATTTATTATTATTTTTTGTTCGCCCGGGCACATGCGTCTGGACTATAATAATATACTCTCCGCCACAGCCAAACACGAATACGAATACGTCTTCGAGCACGCGGCCGGAAGAGCACACGACCGGAAAAGCACACGATATTTTCTTGTAGAATACGTTCATATATATATATATATCGCTGTTTGTTATTCGTTTGGAAAACGCAAAAAATAAATCTCGAGAAATTCGGTTGAAAAAAGTGGTCGCTCGCCCGCCCGCTCAACCAACGATTATAGCTTTCGATATCATAAAAGTTGCATATTATATTATTATTACAATATTATATTTCTACATTCTACCATATTATGCAGTTTATACACAATATCAAATCATATAGTTGCTTCGGTGATGCAAACCGAAATGATAACATGTTAATCATTGTTCGCGTATTTATAGTAAAACAATATCATATCATATTGCAGATTTACGTGTAGGTACGACTATATTATGTGTGTACATGGCAAGATCGCGAAGTTAAAGATATTATATTTTTATGATAACACAAAAACATCAATACAGACCACTGCTCGTCTGTTCATATTATTATCATCGTCGTGGACCCACGTTTCGGCGTAATGTTACGAAAATTATCAGAGCACGTACAGACACCAGGGTTCGTGTGCCAGAGAAAAATGTCGGGTGGCTACTTACGCGCGGTTTTTTTTTTTTTACATCTGATAACGAAAAAAAAAAACATGAGCCGACTGCACCGGACTTGACCGCGATGCCGTCGTATTTCTATCGGTCGGCCTGCAGTAAACACACACGCACAGGTACCTACGCGGTGGCTGTATACACACGAAACATAAACTCCGACCCGAACACGATCGGAGTGTATCCGTTTTCTGTCGGGTTTATGTTTTTTTTTTTTTTCCCCGTTCCCGGGAAACTAAACGCGAGCGAGTCTCTACGGCGTCCGGGTGTGTGTGCGCGTGTAGCGTATAATATACGTATATACTATAATAATATGATAGCCACGATGTGTATACAGACCGTACATACGCCCGCGATGTACACGATCGTTTTCGTATGTTAATTTTTGTATTTCAGACGGCCAGATCCGCTTGAACGCGGTATGCTCGAATTACAGCGAAACATCACCACGGTAAATAACACGCGGTACCTATGCATACATGCATACACACGCCACGGCCGGCCGTGTACAATTTTTAAGTTAATATTTTTTAATACCGTTTCAGGGCTTGCGTTTAAACAAAAAAATTTCGTCTTCCATCGTTTAAAATTCTAAAAGTTATACAATATTTGCGTTTATCTAAATATCTAATTCCGTGAATGGCCCGTATACTGAATATATAATAAATTATTGAACTGATCGGTATGAAAAATAAATTATTTCTACGAAACCAATATTATAACTTTTAAGTAAATGGATATTAAATTATTTCGTTTTGCCTTATTCTTCGTTGAATGATATTCTACACATTACGTTTTGCGTTATGTTTGTTTGATGATATATTTTGTTAATCGTTATGTTTTGTGGCATTTAATTATTTTTGTTTACTGTTCTCTGTTTTAATTACGTTTACAAGTTTTTTGTCATTTATAACGTTATTATAATGTTTACGATTCCTGCACCACGAAGTCATTATAATAATATATGGACTAAAATAACCAGACGAAATATTTTATTTTATAATATTATTATTACTGAAGCGTTATTATCTTAATTGTCTATTATATAATATATCGGTGGGTACTATTGTTGTGTGTCATGTTTTTTTATACGGTCGGATGCGTGTAACAATATATTATAATAGTATATCATAAATCGACCTGAAGACAAACGTTAAAATGTTTAATTATCACGTCCGCCGATTGCCGTCTGAAAGTGCTCTGCGACAATATCGCGAACACTTCGAAAGTACGCCACGATGGACCGCCGTCTTTTCTTCCGTGACGCCGCCGATCGTATTTCCGGCCTCCCGTTTTGCGCCGCGCCGAGCCGACGACCACAGTCCGTTTTTTAGTCGATAGCGCGCGCGCGAGCGAGTGCGTGTGCGTGTGTGTGTGCGCTCTGCTGCGTGTCGCCGTCGCCTCTTCCTCCTCCCACCTCTTCCACATCCACCTACTCCTTCTATCGATTACGGTCCGCACGCGGCTAAACGATAATAACGTCGGCGGCCATGTTTTTAATAGCTGGCGAAAGACTATCGCACGCCTAACGTACGCGTATAATACTTAATATCATATAATAGAAGGCCACTCGAGAAAACGGTACACATAAGAGCAAGGACGCCACAAACCCATAAACTGTTCACGAAAGCCGTATTGTGCGCGTGAAAAACAACCACTTGGGTCACAGTCGTAGTCGAGAAATCAGCGCGATACACCGCGACGACACAGGAGACGACATTTCCCGTGTCGTGGCGTTTTTTATATATATATATATATATATATATATATATATATATATATATATATATATATATATTATAAGTAAGTAGGTACAGAAAAATTTTTTGTAATTTTGAAAATCATTAAAATAATTGATTTTAAAACAAGAATAACTTTTTTTCTATCGCTTATATAAAAAAAAAACACAAACACACTACGACACGGCAAATATCGTCTGCCTAACCGTATATGCATTCGGTTTATATTTGATACGGCCTGTGTAATTGATTTTCGCGCGAAACGGTTATAATCTCGTAATCATGCTACAACCAACAATGGTAACTGGCACTGACACGGGGCCACTTGTTATGCAATACCACTTTAAATCAGTGTTCAAATATATATATAAGATTAAAATTTCTTCGCAAATTCCCATCAGAATCAGTTCTTGTAAAGCGGACGTGTGTCGGCCGTGTAAACACTCATTTGTCGAATTGATTTTCATTTTTTTTCCTACCCGGAGAACTTCAATGCGGGTTGAGCATACATACACACACACACCAATCTAACCGTGTATGTGTGTGTGTGCGTGATGTGCTCGTAGTGTAATGTACGAATGCTGAAGGATGGCACATGTATTGTGTGTTTAATATTTATAGCTAAAAGGCCCGACCCGCAAATATGGAAAATCGTTTTACAGAAGTATGATTTTATGAAGGTCCAACGGCGCGCACATATGATGTTGTACACAATTCGATATATATTATGTGTATACGTTTATACGAGTAGATGAGCATATAATAATATATATTGTGTAACAGTAAAGTGGTAGTTTATACGTGTATATTATATCGCCGCGGTGTTGCTGATTCAAATACAATATCTCCGAGTTAATAAAGAGGAACAAATAAAATATAAAAACTTTTGTGCATTGTATCTATTTGTTTTCAGTACTGATTAGATGTAGACATTTTTTTTGACGGGTTATTCCGTTACTTCAACAACATAAATTAATTTTGTTTAAAATATCGTACAGTGGAGTTGTAGATGATGAGCATAAAGCCAACTAGAAACGTGGGATGTTAACATTTTAAATGCCTCAGAAAATTAATGGGGAGCTTTGCTCCCCACACCCCTTACTGCTAAAACTACACGGTTTTATAAGTAACAAACCTACAATACCATTAATACATTACAAGTATTTATACACATTTATGTTATTATCAAATCATATTAATAATAAAAACAAAATAAATATTATCCTTTGTATTATTTCATATTTAGGTATGGCCGATAAAATGTTAATATAAAGCTCGTGGGAATCCACCGCAACATACATCTATATAGTGCAATAAATTTTAGGAATATGGAATAATTTATAACAAATTATTATTATGACTTATAATCAAAATAGTTTTAATATTTTTTCGATAAATATTTCATAATTCAAAAACATAAAATCAATGGTATTTCATTAAAATAATTATAGTTAGATCTAAAAATCAAGGGGTGCTAAAATTGAACTCTGAGGTACTCAAAATCTTTTTGCATCCTAGTTGCTCTAGTGATGATGAGTATGAGTTAGAGTCTGGGGTATTCGTATATAAATACAATGTATGAATGATAATATTCATTTTGAACGGAACTTAAATTACAAATATCAGTCTACCTATATTATAATTTAAAAATAGCCTGCAATATAACGATTCAGGTCGGCCACTGCTTAAGACCAAACATATATTAATCGATTACATTATATTCCCCTTATATAATATTATTATTGTATAGATATACGCCTATTAGGAATGACAATTGTAATCCGATCGACGAGCAAAATATTTAAACAGCGTACGGTGTAACGCGAAAACGACGATTAATCCGTCTGTTGTGATACAGTGGCGTTTCCAGTACAACCGCCGTCATTGGGCGTTTTGATCGATTACCTATATTGACTTATACAAATATATACTCTAATGGTCGGCGACCGGGTTGACTACATAAAGTGTTTGTGTTGTGCGTCAGCGCAAAAAACATTGATACACTGTAATCGTCTGGCATAAGATATTTTATTTTTTTGTTTCACATTTAACGCATAACATATAATATTATTATGGTCGGGAGATCACGTGGGCTGGACGTATATCCGTTGGATAAAAATAAAAGCAATTATCTGTAGTGCAACGTATAATTCGACTGTCATGTACGAGTAATACGTGCGTTGTCCCTAATGAGCTTATAATATAGGGTTTTTAAAACGGATTTCTTACACGGTTCCAATGTTATAATAAGTGCGTATGTGTGCGCACGAGCAAAAGATATATTATTTTCTACGGAGGAATATAATGCAACGAGTAATGATCAATATCGTGAACTATGCCCAAACAACATAATTAAAACTGTTTACATTTTGTGGTGAAGTGTGAATCGCATGAAACGTATGTACAATGATATTACTCATTCCGCACGTTCTCTTCGTGTATGGCAGGAAGGTATTTTAATCGTAACTGTTCGTACCTGTCGCGACAGTACCGTTTATTACTGCACACGGACCATATTAACGGGGAAAAATTGAAAAATAAACCACTTTTTCATACCACGCTCGAACTTAAGTTAAATACATTTATTGTACAGGACGATTCGTATGACATGCGGCGTTCAATATGCCGATCGATGTTTGTTATTTTTTAAGGATTCGTTTTGGATATAGTTCCGAGTGCTGCATATAAAACAAAAGCTGGATAATTTAACGTTTAGGATTTAGACTGATGAAGTGTTAAGCGCTCCCTAATTCTTTTGTCGAGTTTCTCAAATCTTAGGTACCTATACGAAATGACGAAATCTGTTTCCTCAATAATTTGCAGTAAAAGGAATATTGAAATAATTTTGAAAAACCAACGAAACTTAATCTTCTCACACATGCGGACACTATCTAATATATATCCTGCAGATGCATCATACAGGTGGGAACTGCAACCATAATATTACAGTGTCCGATTTTGTCGACAACGATAACACTATGACAAGGTTTGCGGTCTCGTGCAACTTGATAATAATTATATAATAATAACCCTACAACGATATACTAATTAAAACATACTTTAAAACGTACACGTATAAACCTACGCGCGCAAGTCTGTGGTAAGACCGACCGTATAAATTAGTTTTCGAAAACGTTATTATTATAATATATAATATATGCATGTGTATGTGTGTATAATAGTTTTCGGTATAATTCTGGGCCCCGAGGACTCGGCGGAGAGTGTATTATATATATTTTACACACACACACACTTTGAATACATCGTTTTTAATAATAATATTAATATAATGTATATATTATTTTCATTAATCGCATTTGTCCAGACTAGTTTTTTATTTCTGCGGCTACTCGTTTTCGGCGCGCGCTCGCACGTATGGTATGGGGGACACCACTTCCCGCTGATTAGTCATTATTATTATTATTATTATTAATATACTTTATCGTTTTGCCTCGTCCGCAAATAATCTCTGACCACTCTACTCTGTTCGCTCTCTTACTCACCGCCACCACTGACTGCACAGTGCACACCGACCCTCTCTCCGGCGCGTTTAATATTATACACACTATACTATACTATTATAACATTATGTACGTGTATAGGTATATAATTTGTGCTGAACGCGCTCGTTTAATACATTCGTTTTCCTGTCTTAATAACAAACGATCTCGTATACGTAATAATAACGCTAATACATGACGTACGATTCGACGGAAAGATTATCATATTATTATTATTAAATTGCGAGCCCGCGTGCTCGAGACGGATTTTTCGAGAACAATATCGTTTTGTATGAGACGAAAGAAATAGAGAGAGAGAGAGAGAGAGAGAGAGAGAGAGAGAGAGAGAGAGAGAGAGAGAGAGAGAGAGGGGGGGAGAGAGAGATAAACAGAGAGAGTGATTGGTTTGTCGCCGGAGCGGCAATTTATTTTTTTCCACTCTTTTTACACTCGCCGCGAATAATAAATAACAATAAAAATCAGTATGATATATTTTGTTCGTGTAAAATATTACACCAAAGATTATCGCATGCGATCGTCTGTTTGTCTCCCTGGCGGCGGCGCCTATTCGCACGATTGCCGCGACGCGTTATTACTCATTACACGCATTATAATATAATATTATATTATTATTATCCAGTGAACGTTAACCGAACCACGAGACGTTTTTGCATATTATTATTATTATTATTATTATTCATTCCGAAACACGCATCCGTCCACCGTAAAAAGCGACAGAGCTGCTCGCCGAACCTCGTCCGATTGGAGTAATAATAATCTCTGCCGGCTCATCGTCTGTTCGTCAGAGACTATGGTCCTGGATTTCGAAAAAGTCAAATAATATCGTCTTTCACTTAAGTGTGATAATAGATGTGACATTACGCTTACGTTTTTTCGAGGTTGTGATACTATAATGCGTTGTCATTTACAATGCGCAACGCGGTAATGTCACAGAATTATTTATTATTTTTATTCTATGGTAATATTATGTACAATTTATGCTGTCCGACAGCTGCAGGTTAACACAACGTCGTCTTAATAAAAATAACAATAATATAATGTGAACAGAAAACGTTCAGCGAATTATCATAATATTAAGGGTAGCGGGTGATTTACATTTATCATATTTAAAAAAAAAAAATCTAGATTCATCCAGAGTAAGATAGAAAATTGTTTGATTACTTAAACAGTAATTCAAATTGCTAATATAATATTGCATATTTTTTCGATTTTTACTTGTTTGATCATATTTTTATATTCATCATGCCTTAATTGCATATTTATGGGTTTTCGTTATATATTACATCAGATATTTCGTACCAATAGCGTACAATTTATTTAAATAATACGGGAAAATTTGATTTTGAGAATTTAAAGAAAACATTACCTAATTATTATTTAGTGCAATGCCAAATTTATTGGAAAGATTTTTTTTTTTAATTCTTAATTAGTTTCTAACATATATGTATACTTGTTTTAGTTTAAATAACTAGAGCTCATGAAGTTTAACTTAAAAACTATTTACTAATTTACATTTTTAATAAATAAAATAAAGTTTAAATAAATACGTTCAATTTGATTTTAAACAAATAAAATAAAGCTTAATCGAATGAATAATTAATTGATTTTTTATCGATGCATATTTTTATACTTTCTGGTGCAAAGTGCATGCATATTTTTCTATTTTTAAAACATAAACATCCTTTGCGTCTATATATATATATATATATATATAATCATAATATATAAATATCGTAAGTATTAAATTGAAAATTATTGCCTACACGACGGATATCGTTGTCGCAGCCATCGTCGTCATCGTCCTCGTCGCCGTTGTGCAGATGGAGAATTTAATAAAACTCAGAGTAGATAATAATATAATATATAACAGTATAGCGTGCTTATATATATACGTATACGTATATATATACACATACGTAGGCACGCATATAACGAGTATTGGTACTCACTCGACAGTGCTATATTTAATCATTCCTCCGGTGAAATCGATTTTTATTTTTCAAGATAACGACAGAAAAAAATGTTTCCCTCCATAGGTAATATATATAAATAGTAGGTAGTTATTCAGGTGGGTGGTTACTGGAATATATATAGATAGGTAGGTGTGAGTATATATATATATATATACGTTCATATTACATATACGCAACGGATATCAACATATTTTATTTTATACATTTTAACATTATACTGCTGCAATGTTACAGTCTGGACCAGCGAACTTTGCTTTATCGATTTTGTACATTTTATGAAATAGGTATGTAGTATGTTAATAGGTATATATTATGAAATAACATTATTATTACGTTACACATATGTATAGGCAAGCAATTCATTAAAAATTAAAAAAGCCTTAAAAAAAAATGTTATAATAGTTAAGCATTTGCGAATTAAGGTAATTCGACTAATCTTTTCCGCGCCCGTAAAATATAATCATTCGGGAAGTAATTTCCTCTTGGATTACAATTATTATAATTTAATAAGAAACCAAAGTGTATGTGTGTGTGTGTACTGTTCAATTTATTCCTCTTGCATCTACATTATAATGACTTTTTAAAATTATACGTTCTACGCAGTTATAACTATGGACCCAATTTTTATTATTATTTTTTTCTTTTTGCAATTACCGACATATATTACAGTGAATAAAATAATAACGCGCGATACAAAAAAACGTATAATATTACGTTGTTATATTATTATAATAATAATTATATCCGTCAAGACGTTCGGAAATAACGTTGACGTCCGACATGAATCTGAATCCATTTTATTTTTCATCAGGCTTGTTCACGGCGTAAACCAATTTTACAGCGGTGTGCGAGTAATGAGCGAGCGCAATTATTACTTTATTCGAATGGAAAAAAAAAAAAAAAAAAAAAAATCTATAAAATCGTTTAAAATTATGCAAAATATAATTCATTAAAATAACGAAATATAATAAAATTACGGGAACGAATTGAAGATAGAGCATGTTTTGTTTTTATTACAGGTTTTATGAGTGAACCGATTTGGCTTGTATATATGTGCATATATATATTGTTATCGAACAGAACTCGTTTTGTTTTCCATTCAGACTTTTTCATATCATTATATTATATGTACCACGAAACCCCCTTGTACCATACACGTACCACAATGTACACATTTTACCGCAGTCGCGGTATACCGCGAGCGCATTGCACGAATCCGGTTTTTACCATCAGTCGTAACCAGTTCGTCGTATCTGTCAACTCGGGGTTTCCTGCGTTTCAGCGGGAAATTGTTGATTTTATTCTCTTATGTATCGTCATTAATATAATATTATATAGATGCACACATAATAATATATATATACCTACACGCTATTTCGGCCTGCTGCAAGGGAGTGAAACGGAATGCGTGCGTCGGACGACTTATTATTTTTAATAAAAAAAAAAAAAACGGATTCGTAAAGTGGAAAGGTCATCATAATATGTGTGTGTGTGTGTATAATATACTCATCCCTGCTATATATTTGTATATACATATATACACGATTGCTTAAAGAAGAGGCGAGAAAAGTATATCGATAAATCAAAAGGGAAAAGAGGGAAAAAACAGTACTGTTCTATTATCCGGTCGTGTTTTATCCGACGACGACGACGACGACGCGTCGAGTCGATAAATATTATTTGGCACTTTATTCGACTGGTTTACAACACCTCCGACGACGACGGTGAGTAGTCTCACAAACGGACTAATGGACTTTCGTGCGTGTATCTATAATGTGTATGCCGTCCACATCAGAGAGAGGTCGGGCCGAGTGTACGATAAATTTAAATACAAATATATATATATCGGTACCTATATTATGTACGCGTCATATATCTCTACGGCTTTACAATGCGTGTACATAATATATATGTATAATACGTACGGTGAACCGTAGGACTAGTTCCGGGGCGGGGGTGGATCGGCCCATTAGTCAAGTTAATGTGTGCAGTGTGTATTTCGACGTCGTCTTCTTACTTGTATATAATATTATATTTTATTGTGGGCAGGTACTTTGTAATATGATTGTTATTCGCGACGCGCGACGACGACGACGACGACTTGGGCGACGATACCGACGAAAAACGAACAAAATCGTGGGCATGTGTGTATTGTGGGATCGTGAGTTTATGCCGAATAGTATAGAAGAGCGATCTGCAGTGCGTGCACGTGACATAAAATTGTACACGAATCTGGTGCGTGCAAGTGAGTGTGACGAGCCCCAGCGATTTGTCCGCGAACGCTATATTATCAGTGTTTGCATTTGAAATGTTTTTACGTTATTTTAAATCTGAACGTTACACGACTTTTGCGTTTATCGTTAAAAATAACATTTAATGCGGGGAATGACCCGGATACGGAATACAATAATTTCTTGGATTGATCGCTAAGACCGATTGCTAAATCACGCGGGACAATAAATATTTCCACACAACTTTTATTGGTAAATGGATTTTAAATTAATTCACTTTGCGTTATGTTTTATTTTGTGGTATTTTATTATTTTTGTTTTCCGTTTTAATTACGTTTACACATTTCAATCGTTTTTCGTCATGCATAACGTTACTATAACGTTTGCAAGCCCCGATTATAATAATATAACGTTGTGCATATTTTGTATTATTATCGGAAAGAGCCACCACTTGTTTATTATAGGTTACCGTACTGCCGCAGCGTTCGTCGTTTATTGTGTTCCGCTGACCGCAATATTTATTACTCGCCTCCGTCGCCCACCTGCACGCTGCAGCCCGGTTGCAGCACACCGTACCATTTTTACACTGCAAAACTGTTGTACTTACACGTCTCCTCTCCTCCCCCCCTCACCCCCCCCACAACCGTCGCTACAACAAAAACGTACCTCAAACACTATTTTGCCAAATTAATCCGCGTAAACCGTGAGCACGTCGTGTTATTATATGCTTACTACCATAATATACAACGGCAACGCGTCATAGGTACTGTAGCACCGGCCTGCACGCGCGCAGTCGTACACATATATCGCGTCGTGTATAATTAACTAGTGTAATTTAGGATCCGGTCGACTGTTGCACACAACTGCAGTGCTTATGCCTATATATTATCACGGAATTGGACACGGCGCCCAATACGAGGCAACGCACTTGTCGACGAAGTCGGCTGCGAGTGAAACGTTCAGGTACTTACCTGAAACAAACAAACAAAAATGGTCGGTAATGGGTTGGATTGTTATAATATGAATAAAATATGTGCACAATACCCACTCCGCGGATATTATAATGATATCACAAAAAAAAAAAAAAACACAACATTACACAGACGGGCTCTCCACCATCATTATCATCACATTGCACGCGCGGCATGATAGATCCCCTGTCTCGGCGACCACTCGTGGTATACATCGTTAAGACGAAAAAAAAAAACCCAATAACAGCCACGACGTCGTCGTAAACGATCGCTTCGTCTCCGCGGCGCTGATCGAGGGTTTTGGGGATAATGGCAGGCGTCCCCTCCACCCCTCCCCCACCGAAATGTCGTTTCGAAAATCTTCGAGTCGATTATATACATCACAAAACGACGACGGCGACCATATTATTATTATTATTATTATTACTATTACGTATCGGTAACCAGCTGTATATATAATTTATATACATACCGTGCCCGGTAATACTTCGCATTGTCTTTTTACATTCACACCGCGAGTCTCCGACGCAAATCGAATTCCAACAATATATTATATTGTGTGCGCGCGGCGGTGACCTTTCACACCCTCGCCACCGCCTATATGTTATACTGCAGATAGGTTTATATGCGTTCGGCGTGTGTATGCGTATACGCGTATATATGTACCTTTCAATCAGTCGACGGAGAATAATGGTACGAATATAACGCGCCGCGTGTATAACACAAACGCGCCGAGACGTACAATGAGAAGAAGAATGAAACGGCGGGTAGTATTTATATATATATATATATATATATATATATATCAAACGCGCGCAGGGGTTAATGGGTTGCTCTCTCGGTTGGTGGTAAGTCTGTACACATATAATGTGCGCGCGTGTGTACGGACACTGCACTGGACAGCATAGGCCACCCGTCACAATAGGGTATAACGTATATATATATAAGTGGAACGCGCGACAACCGAGACGCGCGTCTTGCGCCTATTTTACTATACGCGGAAAGCGGAAGAGCGATTTACCAACGGGGCCATCGATCCGGACCGTTTGAAATCAGAGTCCGCGTGTGTTACAATAATGGTAATATTATGTATGGTTTTGACGTCGTCGGAATGGGCGCGACGAGTGTATTATAACATTTCGTCAATAACGCGATACGAGGTATGCGGCGGGGCCACCGGCCGAACCGCCCAAACTCCCGACTGCACGCGCGGTCATAGCCGGCAATCGCTGATCGTTATAGGTACGGGAGATAATGTTTTCTAGATCGACGTCGACGCGTCGATAAAAATTCCGAGCTCAAAGCCCCCCGCGATGCACGCCGCACGCTATACGCGTTCATATATAATTATAATATGTCACCCGCGGACGGTGTAAGACGACAATGCGAGTAATTTGCCATGTAATATCATACCGTTGTCTATACGGCCGGAAAATGAATTTCACGCGGTCCCGACTTGCGCAGGATTACTGTACAAACACACACACACACAGATACTCTATTAAAGTATAATAATAATTATGTCTGCTTGTACCTATATGCATACGCGGGCCATTATAATACGAGCGTGTGTAGTGTCATTATTATTATGCAGTGCACTGCACGCGGACATCAAAGTGCAGTTTCTCACTCGGATAATAATATCATGTGCAGCGGGAAGGTATGTGCTGCATCTGTAATACACACACGCGCGCACACACACACACATATATATATATAATATCATATAATACGCACATTGCGCTCGGCCGCCGCGCATGTCGTGACCGGCGAGATGATTAATATCAATATGCGCGCACTGCGGCCGGCCATATTATAATATAGGTACGACGCAAACCTGATCCGGTATGCGCACACACCGGGCGCAACAACGGTACATAACATTATAATGGCCGAACAATCTGTACCACACGAAACGAGATAATATAAAATAATAATAAAATATCCGCGGACCAATAAGACCGACGACTCCACACACATACGGCGAAATACACTTCTCCGTGGGCACAGGTATAACTGAAAAAAAAAAAAAAATGAACATCGACAAGAGCATTGTCTTATTGTCTACGGTTTTTATTATACAGAGTGCATATGTGTGTGGCAGAGCAAGGAACTCGTCGTCCGTCCGACGACGGGGCTGCAATAATTGTTTGGCGCTGCAGCGTACGCGAAAACATTTATTGCTATGCCGTTCGTGGGGTGTAAATTTGTTTTCATTAAAAATAAAACTACTTCTATTCGGCGTACAGGTACATATTATAGACGACAGCTTTCGAACGTGTATTATTATTATATTGTTTCATGTTATCACAAAGTTTCTGCTCAATGTTTCCCCACCACAAACCCACCAACACTGTTCCGTCAAGCTTGTCCAGACTTTTCTCTCTCTCTCTCTCTCTCCTTATATATAAATATATATATATATATATATAAAAAGGTGTATCTCAGAAATTCCATACCACCCAAAGTATACCCGTGGTATATAAATCAATATTTTATTTGAACGCGATTTTTTTTCAACAGAATTTTATACAAAACTAAACCGATTTAAAAGTATGAATTTAAAAATAATCATACTTGTGAAAAATCTCATTAAAATATTTTGATTTTTCACAAAGACGTTTATAGTGTAATACAGGACTTATGGGACATACTTAAAATACGTAGAGTCAATTATATTGAGCAACTACCAACCGTAGATACTTTTAAGTGTACATATTATTATATACTATTAAAAACAACGATAAAAATAAATAACATAATATATAGAAACACAAACATTTGATTCTCGTAATTTCGTAAACGTTTTTATTTCCCCTCCCCTATTCACGAGCTTAAACGTTACACGCAATTGAACTTGAATGTATTACTTGTATATTATTACTGCACCACTCTTATTATACCATATTATGTATTATAAATTGTACTGCCACGAAATACGTCGATATCGCGAATGCACAAATTATTAAAATATGCCTAATATTGGCCTCGAAAGTCGACGAGCTAAAACTCATTAAATAATATTTCTTCTAATTAATTTGAATTCATTACATTTTATAAATCAAATGTGTTTACATTAAATAATAAAATACTAAACAATTGATATCGTTTTATTTTAATTAAGAATAGTTTTTAAATTATTTGATTTTGAATTTATTTTAATCGTAAAATTTAAGGTAAATACCAATCGTAAAATGTTTCCAATCAGTGGAAATGGTTAAAAATCACTTGAAATTACTTAAAAAAATTCTAAACACATAAATTGGTTATTGTATTGAAACACATTTTTAAGTAAAGAACCATCATATAAGTCTGAGACTCTAAGACGTTCAATAATATTATAAAAATATTTAGTTCATCAACTCCCGACCTCCTACAAACTATTATTGGCAACAAAACGCTTAAATTGTAGGACAACCCGATTTCTCGTACAGATCGCGACATAAATTATTATACGATACATGCACATATGCATACCTACTCGGCCGTCTCGAATATTCGGATTAGATTATTTCTCGTGTTTTTTTTTCTCTACCATTATTCCTCGTTCTGTTCTAACGGCTGCCTCGTGAGGACAATATATAATATATTATTATTTATTTCGTTTATTATATTTTATATGTGCGTTCGGGTCGTACGACTTTTTCTTCATAATATTATATGCGGCTTGTGCATGTACAATGACGTCGGTATTACCGATTTATTATTATTCGATCTTGTTTTGTACAATGATATTATGCTAATGGTCTCTGCGAGTCCGTTGTGTTCGATGACGGGCGGCGGCGTGGCGGGGACACCGACGGGGCTAGAGAAAGCGCGCGAGCACCGGGGCACATCGCGTCGTGTGTGCCTGTACATCGTATATTATTATAATATATAATGCATTAATATTATTGTTAATCATTTCTATTTTTCCGCCGTCCGATGTATGTATATGAATTTTATTCATAACGTAGTGCGCGCGTCGTCGGTTTTTCGAAAGTGTTCCTATATAGTTCGAGTAATTGCTTAGAATATCCAAAACGGTTTTCTAAAATATTTACCACGAGAATTTTATCCTATTGTAGTAAATAGCGATGCACATAACGATTATCGCCAATATTGCGAGTAGGCGTAGTTGTCGGCAGTGCTCTCGACTCTAATGGCAGTAAAGGTAGGGTATCTCAAAATGCACTAGGTTTTCACACAGTCTGCACACGGATTTCACGTGTTTTTCGTTTTACGACGATCTCCGCTAATGACATAGTATTATTATAATATTTTATTTATCGAAAACTGTTATTATTTATAATATATAGGTACGTCATCACACATAGTAATATTATCGAGAGTGTGTTATAGTGTATTATAATGATGTTGGGATGTACAGCGCTGATGCCTCAGCCGATTTCGATTGCAAATCGCATAAAATTAATTTTATTTTGCGCTTGAAAGGGGAAGAAGCCGTTACGTCGGTATTATACGCGAGTATATTTTCTACAACTAATCATTTCTTAAACGCGTACGAGATTAAACTTTTTTTTTTTTTAAAATACGTACGCCGAGCATATTATAATATATATTATACATCTTATTACCATTGCGCTATTAAACGAATTAATGCTTATACGGACGAGACTTATATATTAACATGCGATCGTATCGTCGTATACCTATGTAGGTATGATTTTATTATACAACATTTCCCAAACACCTATACAGGGTGATTCAAAATTTATGTTACAGCTATTTTATCACTTAAATATTTAAAATGCAGAAAAATGTATGATACGAAAGTTTTTCGATTGAACAAATTATTTTATAATTGTTTACAATATATTAAGGGGTTTTAGGGGGCCAATTTTAGAAGATCAAACGGGAACCTATACTTTTTTGCAGACATAATATGAAGACATTTTTTTAATATATTTTAGTATTTGAACAACATTAATTAATGTAAAACTCTATGCTTGGGAGATATATAAGTTTTTATAAATTTCTAAAGTTGACCGCTCAAAACCCTTCTAAAATATTGTGAAAACTTATAAAATGTTCAAATCATTTTAGATGTTTTTAAATCAAAAAACTTTCGTATCATACATTTTTTTCTATTTTGAATCAATTAATTGGCCGTAACATAAATGTTAAATCACCCTATATATACTTGTAATTTTAAAGTATAAAAATATTGTCTGACCCGAAAAATAAACGGTAATAAAACGTAAGAACGATATATGACTCGGGTGGTGATTTGTTTTCAATCGTTGGACGTTTAAATTTTCCAGGAATATAATAATATCGGCGAGAGGGGTGTCAAATATTTTATGGTATTATTAGACTTAGGGAAAAAAAAGATCGAGCGGTGTCTTGATGCAACGTTGTTATGGTTAGGGTGGCAGGTGGCGGCGGGTGAAAGACTTAAGTCCATGGAGTTGTTCGCGCTCACGGTACCAGTTTCCGTTAGATCTCCGGCGTGATAAATATTAAATGTGGTTTCTTGTTTAAATTTAAATACGTCGGTTACATAAATAACAAAAAGTGCGAAAAAATAAAATACGCTGTTTATTAATCTTGACATTATGTAAATAGGGTTCGAAAGGTGGAGGCTGTGCGAGATTCTCGTCTGTAATGGTGGGAAGAGGGAGGGGGGAGGAGATAAATATGACGAAGAAGAAGGAGAAGCAGCAACACCAGACGAAGAGGTTGAAAAGACCTGATGGAACAGAAAAGAAACGGAAAAGGAAAAAGTCGAGCGTATATGCTCGACAAGGGACTTTACTTGTCGCCGCCGGGCAGACGACAGAGCGCGGATGTAGCGGAAAAACGAGACGAAAATTTAGTGCACTTCTTTTGTTTCTTTTTGGGGGTGCTTACGGTATCACCTCTCGCATACATTATTATTACGCTGCTGTTACGATATTATGCATTATTATTATTATTATTATTATATGTTTCTTGAGCGCCCGCCAGTTCGCTAGTGTTTTATTTTGTTTCTACCACGCGTCGACAGCACGACCGAAATGTGAGAATTTGACATTTTATTCTGCAGTAAATAATATCACTGTACATAAATATGTATGCCGCGTACATAGCTCATAGGTCACACCTCTGATGTGGAAAAAAACATTTTTAAAAATGGCTGGGTCGAACTGAGAGAAAACGCGATTTTCATTTTACTCGACGAACAGCATCCGTATCGAATTAAATCGTCGTGCTTTTCTAATTGTACATAATATATATATATACTTTAAGTACGGTAATATAACATGTTTGTGTGTATAAAAAAATATATGTAACAAAGCTCATATAATAAATACGCGCAAGAGGATTTGGAATTTTCATAAAAAGTATTTCATCGTATCTCTCGCTGTATTTAAAAATCATAAAATATTATTATTACTACTGCTATTGCGTTCGTTTAAATACCGACGTCTAATAATAGCCACAAAGGCTTTAAAAGTAAATTGGGCGAATAACAACACAAACGTCATTTCTTTATATTTTCGTTCAGACCGTGGTTTTTTTTTTCTCGAGAAAACTCTAATACCCATATTAAAATCACAGTAAAAAATAAAATGAAAAATAAATAAATTCTATTCGTATTCTACCTACCTCTATTATACATATATAATAACAATATAATACACACAATATACATATTATTTTTATAATCGGATTGCCTGTGAACGATATTCTTTCGATGTTACAAACGAACCGCGTAAGTCGAAAACGGTCGTTATAATAAGTATATATATATATATACAGATAGAATTATATTATATAGACGGAATTATATATATATCGTATCGATGCGCAGCACAGCGACCGCACGACGAGAACAGTTATTTTAATACTTTGTATAGAACAGAATAGTATACGTACAAATGGAAGACATAATATTATAAGTATAGGAAGTTGGCGGAAATTGACCGTATAATAGCGTATATATATATATATATGTGTGTGTACAAGTTGCGTGTATGTTTTATAATATATATATATATATATAATGCTATTTATACGATGACGAAAACAAATTATAATACAGGACGACCACAACGAAGACGTCGGTTTGGATCGCTATTTATTTCAAAAACGATTTTTATTTTCATCTCTTATACACACGCGTTTAGTTCAGAGGTCAAAGCGGCTTGAAATAAGTATATTATATGTTTTTGTTTACTCGACAACAGACTCGGTAAATTGTGGTCTCCCAATAATAATATGATATTTGAAAGCGTTATAATATTATTATTCGTCACGTAATAATAATATTATGATTTAAAATTATACAATCTCTCAGAATAGTATGCGTTATTTTTGGAATAAAAAATAATCTGGAGGGATGTATATAAGCTACCTACTCCTACTCCCACTCAAACCACTGAGTTCTTCGGGTATAATATGTGCGTCTTGAAGCGAAACTTGTAAAATACCTAAAAATGCATGGCTTGCATTTGAATTCGAAATTTCGTTTTACGTTATTTATCATCTAAACGTTATACAACTTTTTCGTTTATCGTTAAAAAATAATAACTAATGCGGGGAATGACTCGGATACGGGATATTATAATGAAGTCTTGGATTGATTGCTAAATCGCGTAGAATAATTAATATTTCTACAAAACCGATATTATAACTTTTAAGTAAATGGATTTTAAATTATTTCGTTTTGCGTTATGTTTTGTTCAACGATATATTATAAATCTCGCTAATCGTTATGTTTTATTTTGTGGTATTTAATTATTTTTGTTTACAGTTTTCCGTTTTAATTACTTTAACAAATTTCAATCGTTTTTGTCATGCATAACGTTACTATAATGTTTGCGAGCCCCGCCTATAGGTATACATTATATTATACCTATAATATTTTTATAGAATTAACAAATATTTTATAAGGCGCTGTACACACACTACGCGTATGACATTGCTACCCCGTTCATTAATAATATATAATATTATGTTATTGTATTATACGATTAAATCGAGGAAAACTATCGGCGTAAAGGGGTGAGGGGGTCGAGGGTTTCGAGGGCTTTGCCGGCGATGTTTGCTTTTAATTTATGAAGAGCGAACGGCCTCGGCCCGGCCCGAAAACTCCGTTGAGAAGTTTTTAAGTGCGCAAGTCGTAGACGTGACCCCCGAGGCCGGCGGCGCGGACGCTACGTGTGAGGCCACCGCACTGACGTTTTCGGGTAGTGCGAGCGTATAACACGCGCGTACGCACCCCAAAATAAGGGTTAGTCGATAAAGGGGTGTGAGTGGACGCCGAGCAGTACGCGAATTTCTCTTTTTATATAGGTAAATACTACTGCACGTCACACAATACATAATATAAAATATGTATATTAACAGTAACGTGTAGGTACACATAGGTGTAACCGCGAGTGTTGTCATCATAATATTTTTATAATACGCGTCGTTATTTATTTCGGTCAAATAGGCGTTCGTCGACGGTACCTACCTATTATTTTATTCCATTTTCGATTATGCGGCCGATATAACAATATGACAAAAAAATAATATACTCGTGTGGGGGTGGCGAAAACCGGTCGGTATAATTTATAACAATATTTGGTCAGCAACGCTTGACCGCGGGTCAATAAAAATAAACAATAAAAATAATAGCACCGCGAAATTTAGCTCATCAACAGTAACGAGGACAACTAGCGTTGTCCTCGTACGATATTATTATGATTCCGGACACATAATAATAATATGACAACAAACGCCTACTCCGCGTTGTAGCTTTGTATTTTACGCCGTGTGTATACGGGTACGCACCGCGGTACAATGTATAGTAATATTTTCGTTTTTCCTCTTCCCTCGAGACTTTAATACAATATCATAATATTGTTATACCGATGTATAATGCCTATAGCATTATGGTCCACCACCGGACGGAGCCGAAATTAAATGTACCTATTCGTGTACAATTATTATGACGCGAGCGTGACACAACACGATGCATATTGTACAGAGGCATTCGGTTTATAATAATATTATCGCACTCATCGCAGACTAACAACAACATTACATCAGTATCGCAGGCTATTGCGAGTATTGCGTAACTCGCGAGCCACCCGAAACCCTTGGAGCGCGGCGGCAGCCGGCGATGGGACGCACTACAAAACACGATATATCATTATTAAATACTTTATTTAACACGTCACCCGCGTGTCTCGTTGGTGGTGTTCTTCGTATACCGCTTGTTTCCCCTACCCTCCGCCCAACAGAGCCGCGGTATATTACGGAGCACTCAATTTTTTATGAAAAACTTCCCTGCTCCGACAATTATACCACACGCATTTCATAAATAATTATTCCGCCATATCATATCGTAGTGATAATATTATGCGTAACGATTGCGCCGTGCGATGTTGCGGCGTACACAATGCGAATGTGCGCGGTGCGTCCGGCATAGGTAATGCATTATTTATGTACCATATATAACAGCTGATGTTGTTTTAAAATCTGTCTGCACACGCGCCGACGGTGCACCACGCGGTAAGCGCAATACCTAACTCATAACCGGGTAAACGGTATATTACCGCACGCCCGACCGACCCCGTGCGTTTACGAACAGGTAGGTATATCACCTATATATATATATACCAGCTATTAAATGCTCGCCCATATTATAATATACACCTAGTGGCGAGGTATTGAAACGTCATCGTCGTCGTCGTCGTCGTGGTTCGAAGGGGGAAACAATATAAAAATAATATTATTCGAATTGTCGCCGAACACGACGTCGAAGCTGCGGCTGTGTCCACACGTTTCGCCAGTACCACCTACCTATATAACATTTATATATATATATATATATATATATATATATATATATATAACATTTATATATATATATATATATATATATATATATAAAGAGCTCACAAGCAACTATATAATATTAAAATATATATATATATATATACCGTACACGCATCGCACCGCGCTACGAGCGTTTATAGATGATGTCATGAGCTATTGTCGTGATATTGTTAAGTATTTTTTTTTTTCATTTTTTCCGCTTTGCAGGGGCGTCGAATATCCTATTGTGTGTGTGTGTGTGTGACAACGGCCACGTCGAACGCGGTCGACACCACTCTAAACGCGTTTTTTTTGTTTCTATGGTCGACAATCGCGGGAGCGGGATAGAAAAAAACAAAAGATCCGCGCTCAATGAATACTATACATAATATATAATAATAATTTATTATATATTAATTATTATTATTGTCGCTAGAAATATGTGTACGCGCTCATCGGTCGGTTGACGGTCGAATTCGATTAAACCTTAGCAGTCCCTGGACGTCAAAAATAAATAAAATAAAATGTCCTATTTCGATATTATTATTATTATTACCGACCTTTTGACGATTTATGCGTGAATTATCATTGTTATTTAAGCTTGGCGCGAAAACAAAAAAATCCGAAATAAAATCATTATTGACGTTGACATCGTACCTTTCCGCCCCCTCGGTATGCGTATATAAAATACGAGATATATAATAATAATATATTATTGCATATTACCATATTATCATATACCTACCGATTATTTTTTCCCACTCGGCAAACAAACAATAATAATAATTGATTCGTTTAAATGCGTGCGGATGTGTTCGAAAAAAATACGCGTTAAATATTACATTATAATATGTTCTTCTGGCGTATAACGACAGGTTCACGCCAACACGATGCTGTAAGACCATTCGTGATAATTCACAATAATATTGTTATGACCACGGTATAACGATGAACGGTGAGTACAACAAGGATTTCAATACACCTTAATCGTTCGCTCAGTTCACACTGTATGTACGCGACCGTCAATCGCTTTTTATAATGTAATGAAATTATCATGAAAATATTCCGCTATGGAAATCGAAATTAAAAAGGTATATTCATCAGTATGGTTATGTAATTATTTAAAAGAGTAAGAAATGTAATTTCTTTTCAAACATTTTCAACGATTTTAAATTGTTTAAAAAAAAAAATCGATTTCCAAAGACTTTTTGAGAAAATGACCGGTTTACTTTTAAAACAAACGCCTTCCGTTGTTCGATGCGCCCAACCGAATATTGCGCGAAGACACGAAAATGTACAACCTGTACGCAATGTAACGTAATGCATTCATTTGCAAATACGCACAGGCCGATAGATTTGTCACCCGAGTAAACCCGCGGCATAATAATATTGCGACAGCGCTCGGCACGTTAGACGTATTATGCGTGTGCGGCCGAGATTATCGTCGCAAAGGCGTATGCATAGTGCGGAATGTATATACGAAACGATCGACGTAAAATTAAAGCCCGCAGAAACGCCGGTTGGGGGCGTCTAATCATGTAATAACGTATACAAATCGATTATTCCAGAATTTGCGAGTGGGAAAGTGGGAAAGGGGATAGGATCCATCAATTTCCGCCGAATGAGGTGGCGAGTGATTGGGCCGTCGGTTTCCACGGGAAATTCTCGACCCGTCGTCACTGGTCGTTGTAGTCGCGCCATTGGATCCGAACCGTTTCGAAGAAGGCGTGCGAAGAGCAGGGCAGGCATTCGAAATAAAAAATTTCGTCATGCCGTTTATACAATTTTCGTTTATTAAGAAGTACAACTTTTGCATTTCTTATGCGGGGAACGGCCCAGATACGATATATAATAAATTCATGGATTGATTACTAAATCACGCGGATTAAATATTTCTACGAAACCAATATTGTAACTTTTCAGTAAATTAATTTTAAATTATTTTTGTTTACTGTTTTTTGTTTTTATTACGTTTACAAATTTCAATCGTTTTTTGCGATGTGCGACGTTATACAGTGTGATCCATTTAACGCAAGATACTCATTATTTCAAAAAGTATTTACGTTTTTGGAAATATTTTTATTACGCGGTGTAAAGTCGTTACAAAAAAACATTTTTCAAAAAAAATTTTTTTTTCAATATTCTTCAAGTTTTTTACTTTTTTGAATTACGGACATAAGGTTTTAATTTTATAATCCGAAGTAGAATATTTTTCTGAGTATTTTGATACATAATAATCGAATTTTGGATGAGTAGTTTATGAGTTCTAAGTATTTGAAGTTTAGACGAACGGTGTGGAGTAGTAGCGAGTACCCCACAAAATATTGGTCCACTACTCCGCTCATCCAAACTTCAAATACATATAACTCATAAACTACTCGCCCAAAATTCAATTTTTATGTATCAAAATACTCAGAAAAATATTCTGCTTTGGATTATAAAATTAAAACTGTATGTTGTAATTTAAAAACGTAACAAACTTAAAAAATAATAAAGTTAAAAAATATTTAAAAAAATAATTTTTTTTTGAAAAATGTTGTTTTGTAACAACTTGATACCATATAATAAATATATTATTAAAAACGTAAATACTTTTTGAAATATTACGTTAAATGGATCACACTGTATAATCCATAACGTTACTATAACATTTGTAAGTCTCGATGAAGAGTTATACCAAATACAGAAAATCGAATTTCAGACGAGTAAGACACATATTATATATACGTAGAACACACAATATAGGTAGTATATATATACTTACAGGACCTATCCGACAATTTTTAAATGTATGATCCAACAAATGTTAGAACCTATACTTCCCGATAAACCGTAATCAACATTTTTGTACTGTTTGAAGAAGTGTTGGTTATTAAAAATGTTTCGTCGTCTGATTCGACAGCCCAACGACAGAGTGAGAGAGACATAGAGGCATATAGAGAAAGAGAAACACGAAAAGGCGGTTACTGAACCGCACGGCGGCCGTGTCGTCGCACGGAGCAGAATTCCACCCTTTCCCCCACAACTGCGGCTACGACGTTACGTATCACACACATTTTCATATAAAAAAATAATTTTCTAACGCACGCGCGTTTGCGTAAATAAGTGTTGGCCAAGTCGCGCGTAAACGAAGGGCGCGTGTGTGCGAAACGCATAATTTTATAATATTATGTAAAACAACGTCGTCGTTGGAGAAATATAGAATTTTTGCAGACGCGAGACGCGGGTATATCGTGTTCGACGCGTTAAAAAAAACGACGACGTCGCGACGGTCGAATTTTTTTCCCCGCACGATTTTGAAACGCTCGCGCCCGGTCGACACGTTTTTCATTATTTATTTTTTTTTCTGCCAATTTTACGCGACTTTCACGAGAAAATCGACGTATGTGTATGCCTGCCTGCAGTGCGCGCGTGTGTGTACAGAGAGATAAGGCGACAACGCGAACACGCGAAACGATTTTTTTTCTTCTTCATGTATACATCCGCGTGACATAATATTCTATTCAGGCGTGTACGGTGCGTGTATATAATATACGCAAACGGCGTGTGAAATCCGTATCGAAGATTTTTTTCTCCGTTTCAATTACGAGACTGAGCGCAGTCTCGAAGTCTATATAGACACAGGCGTGTTATAATATGCGGGCGAAAACTGTCAACTTTTCTGTTTCGTCCTCCCCCATTTCCTCTTACCCACCAACCTACGGTAACTGTAATACCGGAACTGACGAAAATAAACGACACAAAAACATTGTATAAATCGTGTCAGACGAAATCGCTCGTTCTATGGACGATATTCGATTGGCAGTCGTCGGTTATGCAGAAGATTATCGCAGGATAGCAGACGACGTCGCGAGAACGAGACGCATTCGCTCGTCTGAAATTGTGATAAATTCGCTCTGGTATACGCGGCGCTCATATTATACAATATATATATTATGCAGTTTCAATATTGGCCTTAACTATAATCTGTATCATCACGAGGGACCGAAGCAGTAATCAGGAACACAAATTACAAATCATCCGAGATCGACATTTACCATTCCGTCCTTTCCACCAATTTTACGTGGGTATAATATAATACTATATACATGCATATTATTGGTTCAGCGACTATCAATTTATACTTTATTTAACCAGCCATAAAATTAGCAATGACACTTGTCGTGGATAAAATAAACTCTATAAGCGTTTATATTATGGATATGTCATCACTCATTATGTTATATATATTTGTGTGTGTGTGTGTGTGTGTGTGGTAAGTACGCCCATATATTATATTGTAATATGGACATAATAACACGAGCATAAGCCCAGTGTATATAATACATAATTACTATATATATATATATATATAATAATATATAATACATTACCTATACGCGACGACGATAGCATCGCATAGGTTAGGTCAGGACATTATCATATTATCATGCGTATAGCATCATACGTCGTATTTACTAATACGAAAATGATAACCATCAATATGGCGATATCACTTAGAAAATTGCGTGGGCTCGTGAAGACCTCTTGTCATACCACTCCCCGCCATATTCGACTAACCCTCCGAATGTATTATATTTTTTTATCGACCTCAAATCATGAAAATCTCTCCCCGAGTCCTAAATATT
The DNA here is from genome assembly GCA_014851325.1 of Pentalonia nigronervosa. NCBI lineage: Eukaryota > Metazoa > Arthropoda > Insecta > Hemiptera > Aphididae > Pentalonia > Pentalonia nigronervosa. Next base: position 46,487 of record JACXSJ010001024.1, on the reverse strand, counting down.
TTAGACAGTTTGTGCATGCCATAATTATTAACTAATATAGGTACATATAAAATATGATAATATTATGCTCGTCACAGTATTAGGACGACAACAACAACAAAAACAACAATAACAATAATGTAGGTACCTATATAATTTTTTTTTCTTCATTTAAAAAAAAATATATATATATATATAATATATTTCGGCGCACAAATACAAAAACACAACACTGCACCGCTTTTGTCTCTTCGTTTATATTCAAGTCTACGCGCGACATGCAACGGCGGCGCGGCGTTCGTTCTTTTGTTGCCGAACCATCGTACACACGGTTTTTTTTCCTCCACCGGCGTTTAATTGTTGAATTCTATATTATTATCGCAGGAGTGTGTGTACGAGTTCGCGCGACCGTGCAGTGAAGTGCAGGGCAGAGCACTGCTGTTGTATATTATATACAAACAGCCCGTATGCAAATTTTCGATTTTCTCTTTTTAACATTTTTTAGACATATATTTTAAAAGCGTTCATATTATACAAATTAAAGTGGATTCTTTGAATTTATGACAGGACAGTATATAAAATATATATTTATACATGATAAAACGGGCCTCGTCCATTGTTGTTGTAATTGTCCAATTATTCATGTATATACTTTATTATACAAATCCTGTTTCTCATTTCGTTGTAGGCGGCGGCGGCGGTTTGAATATTATAATTGTACCTACCTATATTATGTGTGTGTGTGTGTGTGTGTGTGTGTGTGTGTATAATAATAAAACATAATATATACCTATACATAATATACAAACCGACAGAAATAATGTACGAATGGTATGAAAATGAGGAAAAAAACACAACTGCGACTACTAACGCCTATGTATAATGCGTGTGTGTACATCCAAAGTAGTTTCGGTGGCGTCTGCTGCGGCAATTTCGGCGTACGACATTCGTCGTTGCAGGCTATACAAAACCTGCAAGTATGGGTTCCTATATTTACAACTATAATATAATATGTCATTGTTATTGTTTGTGTTGTGTGTACTGCTGCAGCACTTGTCGGTATAGGTGAGAGAGGAGGAGCAAGAGGAAGAAGAAGTGAAAACGCGCGACTATAATATTATATATTATATTATAAATTCGACGACATCGCGGAGAGCGGATAAACCGGTGTTGTTGGTACCGCGCACATGGTTGGCAAAAATACGGTCAGACGAGCGATTTAGACGGACAAAAAACTCATACACGCCGTGAACAAAAGGTTCGGAAGTGTTCCCTCTCCACCACCGCGACGTCAAAAACACGAGAAAAATTCGTCAACAGAATATTATTACAGTCAGCCAGTATACTCTTTGACAATCGATTTCAACGCCGGAACTCATATTTTATCATATTTTAATACGCATCATAGGGGTAAACGCGGTGCAGTGTTTTGCGTATCATTTTTGTTATAATATTATACGCGGCAGCAGCAGCATTTCCGGTAGAACACACAACCGCTTTTATTGTATTCGTACGTTACAATGATAACATTAAATATAATTATATATAAGTGTGTGTGTGTGTGTGTGTGTGTGTGTGCGTGGTACACGTCCATTGCTTTTGACGGATGCATCACAAAACAATATATATATATTATAACATAATTGTCGTTTGTCGTCTGCAGCAGCAAGACGTGTAGGCGATGGGCGAAAGAAGAGAAAAATTAACCAAATTTGTAGGTCGCCGCTCGGTGAACAACTACGAGCGAGCGTGACAATAATGCAAGTGCACTGCTGCAACGATACGATAAATTATTACAGTCACGAAAAAATTATCATCAGACCTACCTATAATAGCTATGTGCAACGTATGCACTACAAAGGACTGCACGTCGTGTGTCGTCGATCGGTAGCTGCAGAAAGGTGTGTGCAGCATCAGCGCAGCGGGAAAAGAAGACGAAAGAGAAAACGGTTAATTTTTCCGAGTCATATATACCTACAACTAGTATAATGAAAAATTTATTATAATAGATATAACCGTATACGTATTTGTGGGAATGCCGTTTTGCATGTATAACGAACTACTATTGAAATCTCCGGGCCGACGCAACGAGAGGAAAATAAATTATGATTTTTATTTTTCACACGACGATGATATATATTTATATTATACTTCGTATGAATAATACGCGTGTGTGTGTGACTGTGGCGTTATCGCGACAACAGCATCATCGTAAGCGACAGACGCATATAATATTGGTGTTTTTTTACATAATAGTAATTTTATTATATCGTATATAGTATATATACGAGTGTGTCGGGAAAGAGGAATTCGACCGGTACGGCACGAGTGACTTTAATTTTTTTCGTTTTATCCGAACGGTTTACCGCCGTTGTTTATGGCCGGACCGCTAAGTGGAATATTTTTTTCTTTTTCGACGTTTCTCCCGCCTCTTCGACGGTGTGATATTGTACATATGAGACACCTACAGTGGTTTTCAGTGTCTTAACGCGCCGTAATTTTAATAATAATAATAACTATTATTATTATGATATTATTATACGACTCCTCTCCCCCCCCCTCACACCGCTCGACGGTTATATATTATTAAATACCTAGACTTGTCCGATATGGGTTTGAAAATACGGCGAGGGGAAACCGGAAAATTCGATTCGCGATAAGTGTGTATATACGTACATACGTATGTGGCGTGTACGCGTGTGAAGATATATACCCGGTGTACGTATATATTAAATAGGTATATATACGGTAATATTATTGTGATTTTAATCGTTTCGCACATCTGCGAGGACGACACTATATATTAACGCCGAACGTGTTGCGTCCGAGACACGCTTAACTGCAGACGGAATAAATAAATAAATATACGGCAAACGAACGCGTTATTTTTTGGGTTGCCAACGCTTTTTATTTTTTAATGCACGAGTTTGCTTTTTCTCGTATACTATGTATACACATTTAATCGGCACACACGCGGACAAGGCGCGTCTTGACAACGCACTTTTACACACACGCGCGCGCGCGGAAACGCTCGAATTGATTTTTTACATTTCCTAGTGTAATTTTTGTTGGAGTTTCGGGTCAAAACTAAAAACAAGGACACGGTATCGCGGTATGGCAGCGAAGTCAGTGATGGCGGCCTTGAAATATCCCCTCGGTATATAATAAAATGAAAAAAACCGTCACGGAGGTAACAATATTAGACGTTAACAGTATTTACCCGTCAAATGTGAAATGTACCTATGTAATGCCAAAAAAAAAAAAAATAAAAAGAACGTATATGCGAAAAAAGAAAAACAACCAGAATTTCGTCATATTGTTTATATCCACTCATCGTTTGTGCATAAAACACAATATATAATGTACCGAAAACGCTAGCAAATCAAATAGGGACATCATAATAATAATTATGCACATATTCTAAACTGCGACTATATATAAAATACTCTACAACGTGAGGATACCTACACACACACATGCACATATATATCACTCAAAATTCATCACGAGTGCGCTATTCTCGGTCGCACGTCGTTCGCCGGAAGTCGCACTATACGTACAATAATATTGTTATATCATGTATGTATATCGTATACGCGATCGTAGACTCTACGTAATAATAATACTGTATAAAACGGATCACTTATCTATACGTTTATTATATTTATATAATATTATATAGCTGCATATTATAAAATGCGCCACAGCTGCAGTGCAAGTGCGAAACGCGCGTTCTACATGGCCGGATTTGTCAACGCCGCTGATGACCGCTTCGGCAACTCCAGCAGAGGGCGGGCGCGGGCTTTCGGTCGGTCGGTTTAATTTTCATTTTCTCTCCGTTTGCCGAAGGGATAAATTAATTAACAAACGCCGAGGGAGAAAAAAAAAGAAAGAAGCTAGTTCGTTTTATGCATACATAAATAACACCCTCGGACGGCGGCGACAGAGATATTATATACACTCGACTAATTTAAGGGTGCATCACACTCGTGTGTGTATATATATATATATATATATATATATATATATATATATACCCGGATCGCCACCTCCTGACGACGACGACGACGAGAATTTCTTTTAAACGTCCATGCAATATCCGCCGCCATCTCTTTCGCGGTAAACAATTTCCTCGCTCGCGCTCGCCGTAATAAAACGTATATATATATAATATACAGTCGTCGCCGTATATAGCCGTCGTTGATCGATCACCGCCGGACCCGAACATCAATCAACCTCCACCCGCGCCACTGACCCACCCATGTCCCGACCGCATTCCTACGCATATAAACGCACTGTCTACGGATGTACACGACATAATATAACGTACGTGTAGTGGTCCTAACCGTAGACGAAACGAGTGTCAAATTTCGTGCGAGCATTTTTGCACCGCGAAAACCGTCGTCACCGGCAATCGATTTCTGGAGCGACGAGTTTCCTACAGGCGCAGCGTCTCGATGTAACGAGCGTCATTTCTCATTACTTCGCAATATCGGCATACAAAGTATAGTGCACCGCACGATCCGGTCCAAAAAACATTGCCGACTCGTTGAAATAGTCCGATTCAATAATATTTGAAAGTAATCCGGGTCCGGTCCCGGTTTAAATGTATTATTTTTGGTTCGGTTTCAGTAAAAAAATATTATCAGTTCGGTTCGGCCTCGACTGATATGCGTACAATTAAAACACCGATTACAGAAAATTGCGTTATAAATATTTATACCATAATAATGGTCCAAATCGTTTCCAGATCGGATCGTCGGTTCTGGTCTACTTGATTAAATTTAATTTAATTACCGGTCTAGTCCAGTCTAAAAAAAAATTTAGCCGTCGGTTCGGTTCTTTGTTGACACTTTGAGTCCGGTGCCTAAAATAACGGCGCTGTAGAGTATATGCGAAGGCATCGATAATGCGGTTAACTGCCCGTATATTATAAAAATATAATATCACAGTTATGTCGGTCGAGACGTTTGCAACACTGTCCGATAAGTGCATAATACAATATTAAATTACATAATAATAATATGATTGTGAAGGTACACACACGTTTTATTCTCAGCGGACATACACACGCGTGACGTTTCGGCCGAACGGATTATAAATTTCAACGATACGCGGCCCGTGCAATTTTCTCTAAACACGAGTTTTGTACACGAGCGCGCAAGCACGCGACAACGATATATATGTATATATATATTAAACACGTGTTATTCGGGACCTAGCGCTATTATAATATACGCGCCGTGTACGACCATCGGCGTGTGTGTGTGTGTTTACGCGATTCGTCGTGGTCGCCGTAAAAAATTACGGCTGGAATAAATCCAAAGACATTAACGAGTTACCATAAAAGATGAGAAAAAAAAAATCATCATAAGCTTTCAACTCGTTAGCTTATATGTACTATATATATATATATATATATATATTATATTATATTATTATATTGTGTGTGTACGTTTTTTTCAACGTTTAACATATAACGATCTATCACGTCTTGTTAACTTCACTCGTTAATTTAATAACGGAAAAATCCCGCGGAGCGTAGTTTTTTCTTTCCCTATCGCTTTCTACCATTACACGACTGGTCGAAGGAACGTCAAGATTTCGGCGTGCTTCTCTCTGCTGCTCACGCCGCACGCCTTATTGCCGCAACAGATAATATTATATTATATTATACAAGGACACGGAAAAAGGCGGCGGCGGTGTGACGCGGTATTTAATGAAAACGTCCGAGTGAAGAACCCGAACATATTTTTAATCACTTTTTTGTCGTCGCCGGCTCGCGCGCCGGCCATTCCAGTTACAACATTACATATTATTTTTTTTATTATTATTATTATGAGTGGTGCGCGTTTCCGAGCCGAGGAATTTCGAATCGACTATTAATATATACATCAAATTGCAGGTATATAATATATATTACGTATTTATGCAATCATTTAATACATAAAAAGAAATTTCATTAGTGTTTTTTGTATTATTATTATTAACAGCTCGCCGTAATTCCAATGCTAATTCCCACAGTGAATTTACGGAATTTGTTCAACGGAAATATGTATCATAGCACACAATGAACATATTATTATAAAATATATATATATATTAAACTATGGATCATACCGATGTGCGATGTTTCAAATTACAATTATTATTTTATATCATATTATATACACGCAACGAGCGAATGTAAAGCTTTATACGCGTATTCCCCCCGAATTATTCGAATATTAAAACCTAATTATTCGTGATAAATAGATTATATAACGATATAATAATATTAATAATAAACACTACGATTATAATTTCATTCGTTCAGCCAGACGAAAAATGCAAACAAATATACAATACGCTCTGAACACATAGGTAGGCAATATAAAATATGTATTTATATAAAATTTTTAATTAAAACTGTTTGCGCCGTTTTCAGTATTGTTTTGCACCAACTCGCGCAGTCGCTTGTTTTTATTTATTTTGGTACATATTTTTTTTTATTTTTGAGTATCAAACAATTTCAGCAGCCCCGCGGCGATCGCGTGCGCAGTCTTTTTCCCTCATCCGGCGATGTTTGCGCATCAGAATATTTTTATTGTGCACAGCTCTCGAAACACCAAAGTACCAAACTATCGATAAACGTCGACATGTGTGTGTGTGTTTGCGTGTGACGGCATTATTATTGTCTTCCGACAAACACGTGTGTGCAGACGATTTCATTTCGGAAAATAATATTCTTTTTTTTTACGACCACCACCACCACCACCGTCGCGGACGACGACGACGTTATTTCTATGTAATATTATGTCCACCGTAAACCTATATAGACACGTCACGCCGTTTGAATGACAAGACGACGTGAAACACACCTCCGTTTCGGAATAAAAATGACAGTTTAATTATACGTGTGCATAGAAAGCGGCGGCGGGAAACGGGAGAACAGAAAACCATAGAAAAAAAAAAATTGAAAAGAAAACCGAAAACCGAACGACACGACGACCGCGTATGGCAAGTACATAATGTACATATTATTATTATTTTTATTATACACGTCGCGTCGCTCCCCCGAGAAAACTTGTCGAAATCGTGAGCTGGCGACATCCTAAAAAAACTACCATTATTGTGTGTCGAGAATTTACTGCTGCAGCACTGTATATTGTCTATAATGTACGCGTTAGTGCAGTCGTCGTAAAGTTTACGTTTTAAAGGGGCATTTATATCGTCGACTTATCATCCGACCGCGGTTTAATTAAAATATTTGTACGATGCGTGATGGGGTAAAAGCCTTGTGTGATTGAAATCGAAAGTGGCGGAAAAACAACCCCTAAATGCGGCGGTAAATTTCGAGAATTTCGAATTTGTGGTTACGGATTAGTATTATTAATGGAACAACAACACTGTACAATTTGGACGACCCTATTCGTACTTTTAGGTAGAAAGTCCGTTTGCATAATATTATACTGCTAATACTAATGATCGTCGCGTCATCGCGCCAGTAGGTCTTTCGCAATTGAATCGCCAGAATAATGATTAACCGTCCGGCTGGCGTTGTCTGATTTTTCGTGATATACGGCATTTTTTTTTTTTTTTTTTTACCAAAGTGATTGATTGATGCATCGCACATTTTTTTTTCGATTGTCCTGTGCGTAGGCGCGGCGGCGGGACATGATGATAACACCAACGTATTAAACCGGGGATTGATCGCACTACTGTATTGTCACTCACCCACACTCTTTTACATTTTCCGACCTGCAAGTTTGTACCACCACTCTTATACCTACCATCAAAACTACCACCATCGCCACCACCACCACTCCCACACAATGTTTAATTTATAATAACTATTTCTTGGCGCGTATGTATGAATACAATACTTAGGTATTTGTATATACTTACGCTCGCCGCAGCAGCAGATTTCGCGCATTTTCGATTAAAACACCGCGGCAGACTTTTCACCGGCGGAGCTGTATTATTAAAGTTTCGCTCGACGGGGGCACCGTCTTTATACTTTAAAATAATATAAACGTCGACGTAGAAAATCAAAATTCGCCAAACGCGACTTTTACTCTCTGCACAGCAGTGCAGTTCGTCTGCGCAAACCAAAAACATTGTACTAGACATCCCCTACAGGAATATAAAGTCACCCTAATCACATCCGCGCTGGTCCGTCACGGGGACTGGACCGGTCAAAATTCACGGGGTCGACAAAACTCGGAGACTAGAAGCGTCTCCTTGCCGGACACACAGCCAATTGTTGGCAGTGTTGTGATATAGGGGAGGCGAAGACGGGGGATGAGATTCCACAAGACCCGGTGAGGCAGCAATGAACTCATTTTCAAACTATTTCATATACGCACTCGTATATCATACTGCCAATAGTGCCTATATTAATATATGCAACCAAATCCACTTTTCTCTATTACTTTTTTGGGGAAGCAGCTTATATAACCTACCACCGATGCAGCGGTCGTCGCGAACAGCACTCTCTATCCTCACAATGCCACTGAAAGTACACACACACACACACACGTATAAATGAATATAAAGTTTACGTGTACGATACAATATATGCTCCCTCTCGCGACTCGGTTCGATGGTAAAAATAATAATAGTACAATGTAATAATAAAAATCAAAAAAAATCAAATCTAGTCTGAAATTGAATTTTTCCCCATTTCCGAGGCGCGCGGCGGATATACATTTATCCCGCGACACGCACACTGCTCGGCTCGTAACCCAATTTGTCTACAGGACATATAATATGCATATATATATATATTGCAGTTATATCGTCGTATGCTATGGAGGACAACCGCGAATTATCGAACGACAGCGGCAAAAGCCTCGTCGTTCGTTTTTAACGATTAGATGTTATCAGTTTAATATTATAATAATATTGGGCGAGACAAATAGCATCGGGTGCGCGCACAGGTCGCCCCGCAAACGAAAAGATACGGCTAACAGTATAATAATAATAATAATATATATATAGAGATACGACGACTTTTATGCGCGTTCGTGATTGCGTAAATACATATTATAATATAAGGTGAAAATAATACTGCATACGGCGTATATTATGTATACATATGCACAATAAATTGTACACAGAAAGGAGTGTGTATACCCATATATAATATATGCGTATTGGCGGAGAGATATCGATTGCGTATATACCTATACAGCTACAACACATATCGCGTTATGTTATATTATATTATTGTTGCTGGCGAGTGCGACGTGGACGATGACGACGTTTTAATTGCACGCCCACGTGGCGACGCGCACCTATAATATATTATAATATTATAATAAGATATGCACGATTATATCTCGCGACAATATAATGAAAGCGAATATCGAGCGACCCGCAATTTATTGTATATAATAATATTAAACAATATATAATATAGACAAATCGTAAACACGCAGGCGAATGCGGTGCATAATACATACGTAAGTGCTACTCGGGCACTTAGTTTATTAAACATATTAATAGTGTAATATTATGTAGAGCGTATAATAATATACTATGCGCGTATATTTTGTGGCGGCGATCATATCAACCTACTGTTTGAAAACCGCGAGGATTTTATTTGATGTGCAAGACCAGGCGAGGACGACGACTTTCGAAATAACCGAAATCCCGTGTCGGATATACCCTTTGCGAATATAATGCCATTATGTTTTAAGATAATTTTTAGAATCGCGACAGTCGCTCGACCGGATGACGCTGAGTACTATGACTGAGTACGGTGACGGGCGGACGACTCGGCGGCGGTCTCGTTATAATATCATGTACATATAACGAAAACGTCTTCGAGGGGGAGCGAAAACGAACGAGGGAGACGACAGTCGTCTCGAGTTTATTGCCGTTCCGCGAATAATAACAATAATAACAACTACGACGATGCACACGTGCGCACAAGATATATATATATACAGGGTGATCCTCTTAAAGGGGCAAACATTAAAATGTTTTCAAAAGTTTTTAGAAATATATTTTTTACATAGTTTAGAGAGTGCAAAACATACTACTTAACTATCGCGCTACAATTTTCTTAAGTTTTTATTTCTTTGAATAACCGCACACGTTTTTTTTTTTTATTCAGAGCAGAATATTGTTCCGAGAGTCTTATCACGTAATATAGAAACCGAATTGCAAACGAGTAGTTAATTAGTTACAAGTATTTAAAATTAGTAAAACGAACTTTTCTCCGCCCATAAAAACTTTAAATACTGCCTATAATTAACTGTATATATATATATATATATATATACTCGTCCCGAAATTGTTTTCTATAAATTCAAATTGTCCGTAAAACATTTTGCTTTGGAATACGAAATAAAAAAATGTATTAAAAAACTAAGAACTTACATACAATACGATAAACAATGATAAAACAAGTGTCAAGGTGCAAGCGATTCGTTACAAGATGTAGTTTTGTACATCCATTTAAAAGCCGCGTAAAAAAATGTAATTCGAAAAACCTATAGTTTTCCGAAGACGACAAGTGTTTACCAAATCAATGAACTACCACATTGTACATATAAAATGTAACTACAGGTATTATTACAGGTAGGTATATACATTTTACACACGAAACACGACGTAACCGCATCCGAGCAGGGTTTCCGCGCGTATTTTTTCTCCGACGAGATTATCGTCGAAAGTCACGCACAATTTTGTTATTTTCTCTCGCCTCACGCCCCCCCCCCCCCGCCCATCCGCGAAATCTCACGTAGGCGTATTGCTCAATAAACACAATATTATTATAATGTGTATTATATCACGCCTGTACACACACAAGTACGCAACAATATATATTATTATTACACGGCGCACGCAGCACTCGCTATAACACTAATGGCTTCGGGAGTGGTGATGTCTGCTGCAGCAGCGGTGTCGCGCACACACATTCTCACCCCGTTCGGTTTTTTTTTTTTTATATCATTTTCTTCTTTTATTTTTTCCGCTGTCGTTACAAGACGGATTGCCGCGCAAATCTTCGAGAGCGCTCTCACATATCTCCTCCGCGCCGCCGCCGTTTCGCCGAGCACCCGTATAATATATTATTGTACCGCGTGCGGTGTTGTGCGGCACAAATACCTATATTATACATCGACGGAGACTGCAGCCAAATCGGATCTCGTGCGGTTGTATTATTATCACCTGTTTAGTTATTTCTATTTCTGACTTTTTTTCTACTTTGCGCAATCCGTTTGGAGGCAAACGGGGATGCGCCTCCCCTAACCCCCTCCCGCACGGAGAACATACCACACGCACGTTTGGAGACAATGCGCCGGCCGCCGACTGCAGTAAATAAAAATATTGTACTTGACGTAGTCATACACACATTTTTGTATGTCGATATAATATGAGATGTTGTACTTGACCATCAAAAATGACAATAATACAGCGGATTTTTAGCTGAATCCGTTTCCGGGTGGCGTCAATTGAGCGGAGGGGGAAAAGAGAATGCACCGCCCAAAGAAATTTATGAATACAAGTCAGCAATATTCATTAAAAAACAATTGTATCTTAGTTATTACACCTATATTTATATGTTTGTATACACTTAAACTGTTTCTGTCGAAAATAAAGATTTGCAAGTGATGAATTCACATTTTTGTGGTTGCTATTACTTGGTGTATACTAGGTCATTCGGAAGTCTATATAGTATTCTAGAGTAATAGAGTATCGCGTACTATAATACGGTTCCTTTCCATTGTTTTGATTGTTAATGGTTATAAATGAGTGAACATATAATTCGTCAAAAAAATAAAAAGCGTGAAGCTATAGAATGTCTGACCTGAAGTATATCTACTACAGACAATTTATATTTTAAAATACGATATATAATCGAGGGCTTGCATTAGAAAAAAAGCGCTATACGCTTTTTACCATATAAATATGTAACAACATTTTTGCGTTTATCGTTATTTAGAATTAAAATATTATACAACTTTTGCGTTAACCGTTAAAAATAAAATCTAATGCGGGGAATGACCAGGATACAGAATATAATAAATTCTTGGATTGATTGCTAAGATAAAATTAAATCGCGTGCAATAAATATTTCTACGAAACCAATATTATAACTATTAAGTAAATTGATTTTAAATATTATATTTCGTTTGCGTTATTTTTCATTAAATGATATTCTATATTCCATTATATTTTTTGTGGTATATTTTGTTAATCGTTATGTTTTGTTTTGTGCCATTTAATTACTTTTGTTTTCCGCTTTCCGATTTAATTATGTTTACAAATGTCAATCGTTTTTTATCATATATAACGTTATAATCTTAACGTTTTCAAGCCCTGATATGATTTTGATTTTTTTTTCAAGTCAGCAAATTTGATCCTTTTCCCCTCTTAACTAAAAGCTGAAATGATGTCCTTGCCGTTTTCCGTTATAGTTATCATCATCATGCGTAATATAAGCTCATATTGATACACGGGTGGTACTTCAACTACAGTGGTGCTTTTATTGTACGTTGTCTTTGCACTACAACTACGGAAGTCAGCGAATTTGAAGGAAGTAAACTAGGAAACCTATAATAAATCGATATCAAATCGGAGAACTTGAGGAGGCTTAGCTCTCAACCCCCCAAACAAACTCCTAAATCTCCCCAAACGTATCTTAACTTAAACTCGTATAATATCACCTCCCCAAATATTTCAACCATCCCCATCACAGATTTTTAATCATATTTACATATATGAATTTGACACAAATCGATTGTATACACATAGAATAATACATTACATAATAATACGATCGAATCGTTTGCGTGTGCGTGCGTTTGCGAGAAAGTCGGGTTGTTTATGCGTGCGCGACGGTCGCGAGAAAGGTTTTTCGCTTCCACGCACGCACAAAATTTACGTACATTTATGCATGCACACCACGCACCGCCCCGCTATTCACCTTCTATTTTCAAGTCATTATGTTTGTTCGATTTTAAAACGTTATAATATAATATATTGGATAGGTTCGCGTAAAGGGCATGGACCGACCCGTTTTTGTTTATCTTTTCGGTCTCAGGTAGTGGATGGTATAATGTAATTATAATAATATATATATATATATATATATATATTATGCATGGTTAATCGTCCGTCATCCGCGCCGCGACATTTTAATTCGCCGCACGATCGAACCCCTCGCCGAAACTTCGGTGGCATGTGGGTGTTCGGGTGTGGGGAAGGTCTCGATCTAAGCTGTATAATTGATGTGATTTACGAATAATAAATACGTTTGCGGTCAGATGCACGCTAGTATAAAATATTAAAATATATATATCTACTGGCAGCTCCACCCCTAATAGCGGCCTATGTTTTCGAAACAGTCTGAAAATTAAACGAGCGTCAATGTTCGGCTGAGGAATATTATAGGGTGCCACCGTGTTTTTAAATAGTAATTTATTCCGCGGTTGTGTTGAATATATATATATATATATATATATACCTACGTAGAAAAAGAAAAAAAAGGTATATGCTTTTTGTACCATTAATATTTAATTAGTGACCCAATATCATGTTAGGTGCGTGTCGTGAGAAACGTCACAAAAAGAATTTTCGGTTTTTAATTGACCCGCGGCCGCCGCCGGAATGTGTGCACCCCAAGAATTATGGATATACAACGTCCTGCCACCGCGCCACTCGTCGTCTGTCCGTCAGACGCGGCGGCATAGAATATTAAACACAATATAATATACCACGGTAGTAGTTGTACATACGTTTATTATGCGCGTGTTATAATATTATTATACACATGATATACGATTATACCCCGAGCCCGTCTGGCCATTTACACGTAATGAGCCTTCGGGGGCCACAGAAACGGTCATTCTCTTCCTCCCACTCTTTCTCACACACACACTCTGTGTGCGTTAACTTAACCCATGTGCGCGTTTGTGTCTGTCTCTATGTTTTTACGTTATCGGTTTTCGGGATCGGTAAAAGTCGGTGGCGGCGGTTGCATTTCATATATATATATATATATATATATATACGTAAATGAATATATATATATACACACCGGACCCGGAGATAAATCATGTATATCGCCGCAGCGAACAACAACCCGTGGGATTAGACGTGCCTACCCACCTCCGTTTAACATATAGTACGTAGGTACATATTATTATTATTATTGTGTAAATATACGTAAAAATATCCTTTTCATCCACCGCGACGAACCGTGCAGGATGGGTATGCAGGATGTGCAGAATGATGGCTCCCGCAATAGTTGAGCGCGCGTTCGCTGCAGCTTTTCCGGAAGCGATGCAAGACAAGACGTACCTATAGTTTTCTATAATATATTAAAATAGATATCGGAAGAGGAGTGGCAGTCGTGGAGTGTGTATTTGCCTGACATCTGTTTCCGTGAAAAACGTGCCGGCGAAAAGCACTTTGAGAATATTGCGTTTTTGCTGCAGCGACCGGTATATTGTGATTATATTATTGTAATTAAATTTCGCGTGACCTCGCCACTAGAATTTACGGATTTTACCGGAGAAACACGATTACGCCTTTATGTATTGTATAATAATATTATCGGTGACGCGGCGATACGGTTTTTCGACGATGAGGTTGCGGGACGGTTTAGGGTTATTGGCAGACCGCTGGGATGTGGTGGGTTATCGTGAGACACGAAAACTCATGTGTGGCAGGTACCTACAGGTACTTACTTAATATTATTATTTATTATTATCATCATAGTGGTTCCCAATGTCAGTGGTTAATAATTATTCATTTAGAATTTCAAAAACCAATTTTAGTAATAGCTATAGCTGTAGATAATATTATAAGTAACATAATAGTAAATAAATTAAATAAATACCATAAATATTTAAACATATATTTCCATTTATATTTTATTTATTATTCATATAATTTTTATTACCTTGTTGGTTGAAAAATGGGTTAAACTATAGTTTTTGGATTTGAATAAAGAAGTGGACAAAATCTAGTCCTAATAAAAATGTCGTAATCAGAAACTACGTTCCTATTATAGTGGTTTTGTTTCTAACCTAAAAGTCTGAACTCATCACATGTTTTGAACAAACTAATAAAAATAATGCGATTTAAAAAATACTATTTTACAACACGTCAACGTGTAAGTTTTTAGTACTTTTATTGTAAATTGTATAATACCCATTATTATTATTATTATTAATTTTCTTTCGATACTTCTAATGCATAAATTAGCCACGAGGTGATTTAATAAAAAATGTACCAATTTATTATTTTAAATATAATACAATTTGCTCGTGTAATTTATTTCTTCTACCTACCTAAATATTAAAATCATTTTACAATTTGTAACAGATATTTAATCTAGATTACTTGTGATCAAATATAAACTAAGTTTAAACTCGGAATAAATACAATTTTGATTATTCTATGGTATAAATTATACCAACCACGTTCACCTGCGGTTTTTTGAGGCAACACACACTCCCGTAAGCCCGATAATCGAATATTTTATTATTTAAACACATTGTCGACGTCTTATTGCGTACCTATATTTAGAGTGTCCGTGCAATATACGCGGACAGCATTCGTTCGCGGGGAAACATTTTTTGGTGGGGAGGGAAAGGCGATAAAAAAAACCTTATGAATTCCGTTTTTAATCGTATACGGTAACGAAAGTGGGCAATATGAGACCCACCCGCTACTTATATAATAATAACACATAACGAACCGTACAACTATATTATAATAATTGATATTACACTATATTATGAGTATCCTCAGCTGTACAACGCTCGCAAATGTGACGTTGATATAATAGTTAATTAATAATATATAGATACACGCCACACGCCGTCTTCCCGACTAGGACAAGTCAGCATAGATATATTAGTATTTCTATCGCTGTTCCTGTCCTTACACGACTGTACAAAATAAAACATATACGTTGTATTGTATATTATATATACGAATACGAAGACGTGTGTCAAAATCGAGATTACAATCGTTATATTTACTCTTGTGTGTGTTATTATGTGAGTCGCGAGATGCAGTGTCCTCTGGCCGCGAGAAAACTTCCGGCAGTCATAAAAAAAAATAGAAAAAAAAAAATAAACGAGGACAAAATGAAAAACTCGCCAACGAGACGACGACGACACGTTTAACGACTCGCTCGGGACGTCCAGTTTCCAATGATAACGTCGTGTGTAATGGAAGCAATAAAAAATAAAACTTAAAACGTAATCTCGGACCCGAGATAACGGTCAGAGGGTGTACGCGGGACGGGGTAGTAGGAAATCATTTTTATAGTTCCAGTTTTCGAATTGAAAATAAATATGCGTAAGGAAAAGACACTATAACGCACACACGCATACGGTGCGGGGACCGGCCATTGTTGTTAAATATATGTTTATTTTTTTTTTATGTATACGTTTCGAGTCTACGAAACTCTTATAATGCGGCGGCCGCCGATAGTCGTACGCGCTAGAGTTTATATTGCATATATAGCATAGGGAGAAAAAAAATTACGTCCGTGTGCATGTAAAGGAATTATAACGACTACGATTTTTGCATTTTATTTTTAGAGAACACATTCGCGTCAAAATTACGATTCGTAAAAGCAATTGATTCGGCGACTGAAATGTTATTTGAATCGCAAAAGTACTAGCGTTAAAAATGAAATTATTATAATATAGTTGTGGGCAGACACGCGGAAAATCCATAAAAATCTATTTGCATCAATCTCGTTCATAATCGTTTTGTTCTAAGGTTGCAATAACATTATTGTCCATCGGTTTGCAGTAATATTATGTTATATGTGCTATTAAAAGTTAAAAATTATGGCGGACGTCTAAATAATAATAATTTCATGCCACGTCCATCGAAAAAATTCTACACGTATATCAGGTACATCGCGTATTATATTATTTACTGAAACGCATGCAATTTTCCCATAAACTCTCCATCTACAGCTGCATAACACGTATAAAACTGAGCTCGACTATTATTTCGGCGCGGCGGCCAGTGCGAGTGTTTCGATCGGTACAATAAAACGATACCGTCGTCGAACGATGATCGCAACTTTCCGGATTTACTGTGATTTATACGCGAGCCGCCGACGTGCATCGTACCCACTCGAACACACTCTAATGGCCACCGCGGTATATGGTAAAGCGGTGCGAGGGAGACGGACCGCGGGGAGCAACGACGAAAACTCCCCGCGGCCAAGCACGTGCGACCGGGCGGTCACGGGGCGATTCGACGAAAAGGGGACGGTTTGCGTGCAAATATCGTCTGGAATCGTCGGTGGACGAGCGCGGGCGCATAACAATATCACAAAAATCACCCCCCCCCCCGGACGGGCGGCGGCGGTCCCGATGCTACACGGTATCTTCGAAATGGCCCACGGGCAATATGTCGTCCCCGTCCATTTATGTCGTAATAATATATTGCTTTCGACCTCCCCGCACGAAAAGTACGATGCACGGAAACTCTACAACCTACACCCCCCCCCACAGTCATCATCAACGGCAATAATATATCGTCGCACATTGAAAAAAGCTCGTTTCCCGAAAATCCCATTGCGAGCGAGAGACGCCAGAGTCGCGTTCTCGGAAGTCGTGATGCAGTATAATAATATGATATTTTTAAAACTTTATTCTCGTCCTTCGACGCTGAAAACGTATCCTACGTCCATTTACATTAATATATTATATGCACAAAGGCGCTTTTGACCGCCGTCGGCCGACGACAATATAATAATACTCGGCAGCAGCGTGATCGATGACAGTGCGTACATTTATTTATAATATGCGTGTGTGCGGGGAGCGCCTCCTGGGGTCGCGATGTAGGGTTGGATTGCGTCCGGGAACATAACTCGGCGAAAAGTTCATGGGAAACAACAATATGCGTTTATTAACCATTCTGTTAAAAAATCAGTTATCCAAATTGTTTTTTTTATAAAACACAATACATGGTTAAATTATAAGCGAAAAATAAATGAAATAGTAATTATCATTTATCGATCAAAATTAATAATAAAAATGAAAAAGATTATTTAAAAAATATGTTTATTTTCCATTCGTGTGCGCATTTTTATTGGAATGTCAGATTGAGATTTGTAAAAAAAAACTTAAACTATTAAATTCTATATGAATTATGATAAATCAACTCTGATTATATGATGGATATACCTATATACCCTTCACAGTGCACTTCCAATTCATACACATGTATATGTAGATATTTAATTATTTAAAATATCAAAGTTCTTGTTGGTAATAGTATTTTACAAAAATTTTCTTTATTGTTTAATGTTCAGTAATTTTAATACCTAGTATTTTTGTGATTAATGTGGTTATATAATTGCTTACAATTATATTTTATTGTATTCGAGCTCGCTTACTGACATCTAGATTTTTAGTGATACTATCAAACACCATAATAGTTTATAGAGATATGTAACGTAAATGTATCTTTTGGATGCAAGTATACAATATTGAGTCAAAACGTGACAAAAATTCGAGTTAATTGATAACTAGTAAATGTTAATATCTACGGTGATATACCTCGAAAGGTGGTTATAAAGTGACATAGCGTTGTAAATACATCCTGTCATAAAAATAAATATCTACCTACTATTAATACTAAGGACTCAAATACGTGCTTTGTACATAATTTCTTACCTATAAACTTAAACATCCGGTCGAATATTAATAATATAGTTGAATAATATAATATTGAAACGGTTCACATTTATCTACTTGATATAACTAAAAATTATTAAGTACCTATTATTACAATCAACATTTTACTATTGATACTTTAGATGTGTGTGAATATTATATCGCCTAAATACATAATTATATACCTATACATACAAAATACGATTATGATGAGTAGTGGAGTAGAAATAATGTACAAATTTAAAACAATGATGACGTGTATATTAATTCGTTTTAACAAATTAATTAACCACGACGATGTGTCTTCTAGTTTTATTGACAACCATATAACTACATATATATATATGATGCCACCGGATTGAGCCAACGGTTAGACTATTACGGTGACTTTACCCGCTATACGGTATACGGAAACATGGGAACAACTTCGAGTATCGTATAAATGTAAAATGTAAGTTCCGAAGAAACCATAGAACGTCCAGGTTACTTCGAAATAAATTGTATAGTACGGTAGGTAGCGCGAGTCGGTGCTGCAGCTGTCATAGCGGAAATGATGTTAGCTACGAATGTTGCGATTTAATTGCTGAAAATTGTAATAGATGATTTATAAATATTTAAAAGGCAATTGCGTGTAATATGTATAATGTATAATATAATAATATACATAATATAATTTATCAACTGCCGACGACCGTGAGGATTTTACAAACACGACAGTAACTGCTGTGTCAATAATCCAATATACATTAATATAATATTAATATAGAACGTCGTCGTCTGAGCGTTTCGAAAACTATAATGTAGGTACAACGAAAAAAGAGTTGGACTGGCAGTATAATGCTGAGACGAGGGAGTGTTGTGGTATCGGAAGAGGAATGATCGACGGCTGTGGAGAGAATGTTATGTTTTATATACAATTCGAGCCGATAGAGTTTATAAAAAAATATAATATTATATTTTATTCGTTTGGTTTCGATCATATTCTTCGGAATTTTAGAATTTTTACTATAAAATTGAACTTTCACCGCCGGATTTGCATCGAATACTTCTCGAGTTACTCAAAAAAGTGCTCTTGCTGTGACGACAGTCGGACCAATCACAGAACATTCGTTGTCGACACGTTCGCGACATGACAATATCATTATTATGTAGAATTAATCTGTTCTTACGGTGACGCCGTGACGGTGAAAGTAAATCGAATACAAAGCGGTCGCAGTGTTAATCGTCCATCTAATAATAATAATAATAATAATAATATCGGGTCGTCTATCTGGTGCGCCGATGAGGATGACGTATATAGCCAATCGCTGATAACATTCTACTGATAACAAACAGATGCAAGACGTGAATTTGTTTCGCAACAACATTAAACCCGACGACAGACACTTATTCTTTCGCCATTTGTATTTTATATCATATTATATTACCCATACACAGTAACGACCAATGACAACCGCAGCAGCAGCGGCAGCAGCAGCAACATCAGCAGAAATTCAGCCATAGGTAGGTACCGCTGCTGCAGGCTCTTCTGTATAATAATATATTAAGCGCGTCCTATAATATTATGTTTCCCACTACACGTATTTTTCTACTTCCCAGTCGTTGCCCACGCGTCTCCCCCGCAATATTAATATATCCTACAATAGCCGTATAATATACCTTAATGTGTGCTGCAAGTGCGAGTGCGTGTGCCCGCGCGTCTCCGTTGTAGGTGCTCATTGTTAATCGCCGGCGCGCGTAAATTTCACGACACTATCGGCAATGTTAATCGCATTAACGTGTATTCCGCCGTTTCTAGCTCGGCCCGTTATCAGTGCCGTTAATCGATTTCACCGGATTTCGCAATCGCAAACGATTACACACACTGCGGCACATGCATCGGCGGCATATATATTATATACCATCCATAAAATAATATAATATATGATAATATATATAACATATAATATATTAATTATAAAAAAAAAAAAAAAATAGAAAAAAAAATTGTCGCCTGCAGGAATATTTAAGTATATAAATATAGGCACTGTGAGTAATCGAATTATATATGTATATGAATGTGCATTTATATGCATTCACAACGAGCCTACATACACTGGTTTGTGTAATTATTACGAACAGGTGACCCTTACCTGCCGCGGCACTATATACCCATATAATAATAATACAAATAATACACTTTACATTACAGCTATTCGTATATTATATTATCATTGAAAGCTCGCGCGCGGTTTCCAATGAACCGATTTTCTCGGGACACGTATTATAATATATAATATTCTGTCGTATTCTATATTATTATGTTCATATATGTATATAATGCACGGTGCGCGCTGCGTATGACATATAACGACGAGTAGGATTTCTCAACGCGTTCGCACGATTTCTTTGGAAAAGCAAAAAAAAAAGAGGAAAAAAATTTCAAAGCTCGACGCGCTAGCATTTGTGAAATTCGTTCTTTTTTCATACACAATTATATATATATATACATATATATAGTATATAACGTACCCCATTTGGAATTATTACATCACTCGAATTACTCAGTTTTTTCGCTTCGAGTAGAAAAGTTCAAAGACTTTTGATAAGACGTTGGTGCGCACAAAAGGAAGAAAAAAACGAAATTTTTAGTCGAAGGTTTTACCATTATAAAATTTACTTTGTGCTGATGACGCACAAAAGAATAAATCGTATTATCCGTATGACGATTTAAAATATTATACGTTACAATGTATACAATATTATGTTATGTAATAACCATGGAATTATAATATATATTTTATTATTATTGTATGGACGAAAAGTGCTTTCGACGTTCGTGAATCGACAATAATATAATAGCTGCAGTTACCTATATTTATAATATGCAGGGACGGGGCAAGAGAAAATATAGGCACTGATGATAGATTTGAATTTTAAAAAAATTATTTTGTAAAAAAGAACGTTTCATCCCCCGTCATAATTAAAATAATTAGTATGGCTATTCATAAAATATTAAAATATAATTGAAGAGCTCCCTCCCCTGCGCCTCTTCCCCACAATATTGCAAGGATAAGCATACTTTCCACCCAGCATCGTCAATATTCGTTACATTATTTTCTCATTTTATAATATCTTTTATAAGAACTGCGATACTACTATCAGAGATGATAATGTTATTATATATATACGTAGTTGCGCAACTATATGTATAAAATCGTCTCTGTTTTTACGACTTTGTATATATATATATAGGAAATCAATAAAAATCGATTTCTGTGAATTCGGTGTAATATATTATATGGTGAGTGGTATACATTATATGCGATTTGACCAAAATTCGAGATAGGTGGTGTTGCCTCTCAAGTGCGACGATTAATGTACTTGTATAATGCGTACGGGTATTGTAGCATACATAGCTGCGGCGACCGGACGTCCATCGCTACGGCTGCTGAAGAAAAGACGGGAAAAAGAGCATCCATTATTCATTCGCGTCACATATAGGTACAGCGTATGTCCCATATTGTATTATATTATATTATGCCTGTGTTGCCGGTATAGTGCGCGTGACACTCTTCGTCCGGGAAAGCACGCGCAAAAGAAAAAAATCAGTTACCCACGCCGGCAATCAGAAACATGTTCAGATAAACACCAGAGGGGCTTCATACACCGCACACTGCATAATATATATATATACTTATTATAATAATATGCGGTGTACACAAGTGCGTTGTCTTGGAGAATTTACTGCAGATGCGTGGCGGATAAGAATTTTTCATAAATTCACAAAAAGGAAATAAAAACGTCACCTGTTCACCGCAACCAACTACTACCGCGCGGTTAGCGACTGCAGGACATCACCCCCCCCCCCCATGCCAATCTTCCTCGCGGCTTAAAAGCTCCGTCCCGCCCAATCCTGCTCCGTCCTACTATTGATAATACTACGTGCATAACTACTGCGGCCACCGCGACCGCAAAAGTCTGCGGCAATGGTCGCGGTGAGACATATGATGTCCACGCAGCGTCGCGATGATGACTTAGTTTGCTGGAGAATAATGGTGAAATTTACGGTCGTTATGTGCATATAATAATATATTATATAAGATGGTATTGTAGCAATACCTTCTTAAATTTAATTTTTAACTTCTTAAATTAAATAAAATATTGCAGCAATATATCGTTTCGGAAAACAATCATTTCACTCGGGAGAGACGCGCGTATAATTTACTAGCGCGATTGGTAGACAATAATTTCGAAAACCCGTTGTTCTGCAGCAGTCTGGTGTTTTTATTCTATAGAATTCGCATCGCGTTCGCGATCACGCCTATATTGGATTCACGCATGCAACGTTCAACCGAGTGCGTATATAAACACACGCCTAAACCGCCGCCGCCGTCGGATTGGATCGCGGCCAAATCCTGCACAGAGAGATCTCGGCGCAGATAATACGTCTTCTATTCGCTACGTGGGCGTACTACTACTACTGCTGCTTCTGCTGCTGCCGATACCGATACTCCTGCTGCTGCTACAACTATATACTTCCGTCTAATCGTGTTTCTACTATGTGCTATTATTATTATTATTAAGCGACCGGGGAAGCGAATCGACCGTCGTTGTCGTCGCCGCCGCGAGAGGAGAGGAAACGATAGGAACACTGCTGCTTTGGTTACAATATAGTATACGTTATCGACGGGAAAAAATGAGAATACTGCACACAGTATTATACGGGACTATATTATACATCCTCTTATCGCGAACACATCCGGCCGGACCAAGTAAACACCCGTGGAAACCCGTCGACGACCACCACCGGTGCTACTTTTTTTCCGGTTTACAGCGGTATAATATCTGCTATATGTGGTGGCGAGCCCACCGGACGTGGCCGAACTGGGCCGACTGGATGGGAAATTTTAGGTTGCGATTGTATGATATAGGTATCTACTGCAAAAATATCGAAAATTTGTGTTCAGAAATGTTTTATAACATATTTATGTTTATTTCGATAGTTTACGATGTTGTACATAGTGAAAACATAGTTTGTTTCAAAGGATAGATTTTCTAAATACGACAGACAATCGAGGGAATGTGATGGAATTGTGCTGTGACTGAAGAACAAGACAGAACAAAATGTTAACAAAGGCCGACCTCGTTGTATGGATAGACCGCGACCACATCAGTAAATCTTCTATAATATGATTCTAATCATCGATGGTTTTGTGGCCGCCTCACGATAAGGTTTTATCCAATCCATTCTATATATTTATTGCGTTACCCTTTTAAACGATATCCTATACAAAAGGCTTTTTCCACAACGGAGCTTTGATGAACGTAAAATATGATAATTGAAGATAGGTATTTGAAATCAAAAACGTCGATCAAACGGAATCCGAACGGCCGCTAAATAATAATATTATGTTTATTACTATGCTGAATGGTTTTATGCGACCGAGGTTTTTACAACCGACGCCGCAGGAAGTCATCACTCATCGGATCGACGCGATTCTGGCGGTACGCCTACAGTTTTATTTTTGCGAGAGCTAAAACGCATATATTATTCAAACATTGGCAATCTATATACGATAAATTGTTCGAAATAATAATTTTGCAATAAGTACTGCCATGACAGAACTGAAGCACAGTTGGAGAGTCGTATCGATATTATGGCCGCGGTGTCGCTGGACAAAATTAACGTATATTATCTAAATCGATAAAATATAACAATATCATTATACCTACATACTTGTATAGGAGAGATTGGAAATCATATTCTATAGAGGAGTCGACATTTTCCGGTCTTATTCCGGTGGGTTGTCGCGAGCGATTCAAAACGAATTCTTTCGGCGTCACTATAACCATCTGTCGAGATCCTCGCTGGCTTTAAAAGCGTGACGCTCTGTCAACTTTTCATTTTCCTCACGACCACGACGCGATGATTTCTGCCGGCGATTATTATTATCGTTCGCCCCTCTCCGTCTGCGATATCCAATTATTATTCCAAGAGGTCAAATCGATAATTCATTAGCGACCGGCAACGGTACCGACCGCCACCGCAGCTGATTCATTACTATAGTTATATATATACAATAATAATATAATAACATAACGCGCGTATATATATATAGGTACCTAAGTGCCTGTTGTAATGGCGAAGAAACCCAGAGACGAGCACAAACCGACATGTCGGGTACCAACATATAATATTATCATAGTATACCTGTATAATGTGCAGTGCACGTGGTGTATACGTTGTAACGCGTATACGATAATAATTATTTTCTGAACTGGCGTTGCGATCGGTATCGGCCGCGTGCGGGATGTATCAATTGAAAATAATACCCGACGGTCGAGAGTCACTGCTGCTTCTGCATTATCACCGCAATCACTGTTATTTTTTTCTTTTCGGGCCAAGTCCGAAATAACGCAACGTCGTCGTGCCGTGCCGTTGCTGTTTTACTTCTTCTTCTTCTCGTTCTTCTCGTCCGCGCACGCCGCCGCCGTGTCGTCGTCGTACAGTACCCACATATAAATGTATATATTTTATATACATATTATACACATACTTTCAATACGATCGAAAGACCGATATCGGCTATGGCGACGCGTACATCGGACCTAACGTGTACGACGGACGGACGAACGGTGTAACGACCCGTCGACGAAAGATCGTGAGTGAGACGCGACGGCGAGTCGCAGGTCAGGAGAAAACCAGCGCCTATAGGTATACGCCGTACGTTATTATCACGAATCGCGAACCCCTTTTGAGATAACATAGTTATTTAGCCTTTTTCATATTTTGCTGGTTAGCTCGGCGTCAAACGGTTTAATACGAGGCGCGGGCCTGCGCAACTGCATTATTATTATTAATCATTTAATATTATAATATATAATATGACCGTATACGGGAGCGACCGTTCTAATGGACTTTCCTAGCCAAACGGTTAATTTATTATTATTGTTATTATTATACAGCGCGTATAGTAAACCCGTGCAGGTATATAATATAATAATGCGACTATGTTACAACGTACGTGCGGGAACGCGGACGACGAAAACGAAGAAAAAAAACAGACTAAGCGCACCGCCGCCGACGCACACGTGAAAGCTGCTGCAGCAGACCAGCCATCGTCATGCTCGCAATATAAGAAAATATGTATATATTGTGATACGTGTTGTACTCCGCGACGGCGCCACTCGGCGAAATCAAAGCCGACCGATTCCTGCGAAATTATTCCGCTCGGGCCACCCACGGGGTCTTACCGGAATTTCGTCGCGAATAAAATACCTCAGCGGCGACGGTCGAGTGCACCAGCGGCGTACATGCTGCACCTGAATTCTATGCGTATTGCACGATTATTGCCGCGCGTAACACACACACACACACACATATATATATATATTATTGGAAATTTTGTGAAATTCGTGTCGCCGTCGAATTTATTGTACTACGATTTCGTGTGTCTTCAATCTTCCACCCAAGTTCGTATGATATTATATGAAACAAAAACTGCACGTCACCCAACTGCGCTGCGCTTATCTAGGTAACCGTGGTATGGCTGCCGCAGGTTTCGGCGAGGGAAGAATGTTGCACGCGTGTATATTTACATAAATATCGCGTAAGTACCTATATATCGCATAATACGGCAAAGTATTATGTTATATAAATCCGAGCCTAAATCATACGCGTAAATCACTGATGTAGACTTATCTTCGACTATCAAAAGAAAGGCGAATAATCGGCCGGCGTGTAAACGTGACTTATATTCTTGCGGGAAAAAAACGTACCGCGGTATAGATGTGATACTGATGGTTGACTATATCTGCGTCGAGGCATGGGGTAGTTTTTTGCTGCAATAATATATTATATCATTGCCAGGGCTTGCATTTGAAAAGAAAATTTCGTTTTACGTTATTTGCAAACCAAACGTTACACAATTTTTGCATTTATTGTTTATCGTGAAAAATAATGTCTAATGTGGGGAATGGCCCAGATACGGAGTATAATAAATTTTTGGATTGATTGGCACAATAAATAAATAAATCGCGTGAAATAAATATATTTACGAAATCAATATTATAACTTTTAAGTAAATGGATATTTAAATATTTGGTTATGCGTTATTTTTGTCGAATGATATTCTACACGTGGAGGAGCGTGGTTACTTCCTTATTTTAAAAAATCATAACACAAAAAGTATTGGCAATATTGATTTAATTATTTTTTCTGTGTGTCCACGATTTTTTTTAAAATAATGAAGAAACTACGCCCCGTCCTGTATATTATATTACGTTTTGTTTAAATGATATATTATATATTTTGTTAGTCGTTATGTTTTGTTTTGTGGTTTTTAATTATTTTTGTTTACTGTTTTCTGCTTTAATTGCATTTACAAATATTTCAATCGTTTCTTGTCATATATAATAGTCAAAGCGTTATTATAACGTTTGCAAGCCCCGATTATTATTACTGCACACATAATGCACCGTCGTGTAAGTACCTACGCATAAGCGTAAAATGAGTGTGTGCAATGTGCATAATATAATATAATGGAATAAGTCACAATATAACAGAGACCGGCCGCCACTGCAGCCACTGGTTAGATGAGATAATAATATTATAAGGGCCGGCGGCGCCATCAGCAGCTTATTTGCACGGTCGCGGATTTGTCACAAAACGGCGGCGACGAGCATTACTACTTTGAGTGCTCGTTCCTACTCGGCGGCGGCTCTGAGGAATCTTGAGTACGTTTACCACCGAACCGAACTCAGCACGGCGGTAATTAACTATTATATTACACCTAAACAACGATAATATAATGTACGTCGTCGTCTCAGTCGTCTATATGGTGGCATACGAGGGAAACGAGGGTTTTTCGAGTGCCCGACGACTGTACAAAATATAATTTATACGTATACCACACACACACACCCCACACGTCCTGCACACGAACATATTATTATAAACAGGGTGTAACAGCAGCATTTAACTGACAAATACAATTAACTATATATATATATAATAACTGTGTAATAATACTTTTGTTCTTATCAATATTTAAATTGTTTTTATTTTTTAAACGTATATAATTAACAATAATCATAATATGTAATTAAGCTCTAAAAAAAAAAATTCAAAAACTGATTAGAATAAAAGTTATTACACGGTAGTTAATTACAACTGTCAGTTATTTTTGTAACACCGTATGTGTACCTATATATACATATATAATGTAAATATGAACAACAGAATTTCTTCGGAGCACCAACCTACCACCGGTGCACATGGCAGTCGTGCCGAGTGCGTATCATAAATATTGTGTACGACATTTTTTCACGTCTCGTGTATAATTCTATTACCGTACGATCGATGGAATTTCAACAGATGTAGGTATATAACGCACAATTTCAAATTTTGTGACTAATGGCTCGGGCGATATTTTTTCCGTGATAAAACGAAAAATAATGATAAAAATACGCGCACCGTATAACGATTCATAATAATTCACCGCCATGATATTTAATCCAAATTCGGGAAAAACAGATTTATGGCATTGAATTATAATATTATAGTATATAACGGTGTACGATTTACTCTAGAGCTTTCCATAAAAAAATAAAATGAATAATGGAACTTGTGAAAAACTATAATATCCGACGAGGGTATCTGGTAAAACTCGAACGTTCGTAATCGATTTCCGATTTGTTAATTAATTGTTATTCGATTGTTTCTCGGTATGTATTCAATTTTTTTTCGCGTTATGCGTTGAAATAACTAATGCGTTTAGTTTTATACATTATTAATATGAATATGGCGTACAGTATTCGGTCGATTTGTTTAACGAAAAAAAATTAAACCCCTGGCTTGCAGAACATGCCACCGGAATAGTATAATAATAATAATAATATTGTGTGCATATCGACCAGTTCATTTTCCGCGTAATTTACTCGCAAGATATACGCCTCGTTTTGTCGGCCGTGCGAAAATTGAAACAAAACTGAACGCAATTAAAAAAAAAAAATAAATAAATAAATGGAAAAATGTGTAAACAAAATCATTTCTCACGCACAACAAATAATAATTATTACCGTGTACATAATTTACGTTGTCGTCGTACCCATAGACACATATATATAATATATTATATACACATAAAATATGTTATACAATATTATTATTTTCTTGAGACTTGCCAGTGGGTTTTAGCAAATTTCACGTGTGTGGTCTTTATCACGATGGCGTGTTTGTTTGTACAACAACAATGTGTTGTTGCGATGTGTATGCGTATTATTATTTATTACAATAATATTTGGACATAAGTACATGAGTACACACACTAACATAATCACAAACAAGCATACACAAACACACACACACACATACATATTCGGCCGACTAAAATCAAATGACTAAAAACGGCTTAAAACATTACCTCTGTATCGGTGAGAGTGACCACTGCTGTTGGACTCCCCCGCAGCCGGATGCTATTATATTATTATTGTGTCAATAACAACTCGTTAACAATTCTCAAGGTTTACCCTAAGTAAATCGGAGTAAATCGGTGTCAATGCTTACCGTCTCGGTTCGAGACAGTTCTATAACCAGAGCTTGCAAACGTTTAAGTAACATTACATAATATACACGACGAAAAACGATTAAAATGTATAAACGTAATTAAAACGGAAAACGGTAAACAAAAATAATTAAACATCACAAAATAAAACATAATACGATTAACAAAATTTATAATATATATAAACAAAACGTAATTTATAGAATATTATAAAACAAAAAAAAAAAAATACGAAATAATTTAAAATAAATTTACTTAAAAGTTATAAATATTTGTTTCGTAGGAATATTTATTCCACTTGATTTAGCAATCAATCTTAGCGATCAATCCAAGAATTTATTATATTCCGTATTTAGGCTTTTGCTCTCATTAGATATCTTTTTTTAATGATAAATGAAAAACCCAAAAATTGTCTGACGTTTAGATCATAAATCACGTAAAACAAAATTTCGATTTCAAATGCAAACCCTGGTTTTAACACCGTTTTTCGCGCCAAATGTTTATTTGTGAATAATATTATATATATATACAAACACACACACACAGTATCGTTCCCGTCTGTGATTTTCGTTTTCACAAGCGACTGGCAGCTTATGTATAGGATATATAGTTAATGTTCCTTGTCCAAACTTACCTGTAACAAAAGAAAAAAAAAACAAAATGATTAAAATAATGTTGTCGTTTGAAACGCACATAATCGATCAGTGCAGATAATAATAACAAAACGTATGCAATATAATCGTATATTATTATGTTGTGCACAACGACGCGCGCGGGATTCATCTCATCCCATTTACGTTTGCGTAAATAATTATTTAGCAAAACTTATTGTCAACGTTTTTTTGTTCTGAGTATATGTACAAAAAAGTATTGTGCACACAAACCCGTATAATATATATAGGTACGAACACACACACACACACGTAATACAGTACAATAGCGCACTGTTTAAAGTTTTAAAGTAGAACTGCCTGTATATTGTTTATATACATATATAAGTCTTTCGTTGCTTTCACATCTACCGTTTGATGTAATATTGCAAAACTAATTAATGGAACTTCAACTTTATAAATGGATTTATCAGTTTCAATAACAAAAAAATAAATAATGAAAATAAAAAAAAAAAAAAAATAGAAAATGAGAGAATAAAAGATGACAAATTAATTATCAACTCTTTAATATATTTATGTATATATTATGTATTATTATATTGGTGTTGTGGGCCGCAGGAAAAAAATGGGAGGGGAAATTAAAAACCTAATAATAAAGTGGAGAACTTTTTTAATGTATAAAATAAAACACAAAAAGAAAGTTGGACAGTATTTTATATAATTTCAAGGAAAGGTTAGGACAATGAGAGAAGTGGTACAAAACGTTTTATTCGCGACAGCGTCGTTTACCAACGGGTGTGGGTATATACCCTATATAACTACTATACTTATATAGGTATGCATGTATACTGTAGACAAGGTGTGCAGGCGAACCGTTCGGCAAGTTTTTAATTTCCTTTAATACCCAGTCGGCCGTTACTTTGTAAAAATTACAGGGAAAAAAGGAAAAAAGAAAAAAAACGCTTGGCGTATATATAAAATATAAAAAAAATACTTTTGAAATTAAATTCCGAAACAGCAGTTTGAGCGCGCGTGCCTGCAGCGAGGGGAAGTTATAAAATCGTAAACGTGCAGTATATATGATCGTATTATTATTGTATTTATACATTATATACGCGTGAGGACGAGTCTTAATTAATTTATGCGCTGTCGCCGATGACGATTATGTGTGTGTGCGTGCGCATTGGCGAGCATTTATATTATACGAATGCAATTGTGCACCGACCAACCGACGACGACGTCATTACCATAATTCGAAATTAGTGTCGACAACCCTCCCGTGAAACTCGCGCGCGCACCAGCTGCCGATGTATATATACGACGATGCAGAAAGTATAATACACTGCTGCAGTGTGTATATACGCACACAACCGGTTATTTGAACCCCCTGCGAGCGCATCTGTCGCAGAAAAATGTAGGCACCTATGTATAAATATGTATTAATCATTAGGCACGTATTAATTTTTTTTCGTAATATCATTTCTTAGACATAGCGAGACGAATGGTGCAAAAAAATTCCCTCGTCGCCACTGTACAATATTCGACGCGCCGTATATTGTGTTCTACGAGCGCGGACGTGAGTGCGTGTAAATTGGACGGTACAACAAATTTTACCTGAAACCTATCGGGCCTGCACGTACAGATTTATGCGCATAAATTAAATTGCTGCAAGGCTCCAGCGAGCTCCGCGACTATGGTTTTCGGGTCTCCGGCCGATGCGTACTCTTGCGGGTTTAGCGCTAGGAAATTTATGCAATTCACCCCCTTCTCGTTCACCCTCGATGGCAAGGACACGGATGTTTATCTTTAAATTGGGCGCCCTGAAACTACCGTTCTGCAGAGGGTCTTCATAATGGTGCGTTGCCCGCCGGTTATTATACGTACGTGATGGTTACTGCTGCAGGGTGCTCGGCAGTCGGTATATATATATATATTAAACAATATGCCAGTGGTAGCCAACACGTATTACAGTGTATTTTACGAACTCTCGCGTGTGCGTTAAGATATTATTATTATGAGTTTGACGTTAAAATATAGTCTGCTTGTCACGTCATTAATCGCGCCTTGCATCGATAAACCGCCGTAAAACATGGACGTATTGAGTTACATTTTTCGTATATTTACATTCCAAATACATACTCCGGCGAAAGAAAAAAAAACACTTATATACATTTTGTCTCGTCTTTGTGAGTGTATATTATGCGTCACGAACGAGCCCTTCTGCCGCCATCCCTGCAACGAACCGACCCCGTGTCTGTGCGCATGTATCGTATAATATGCAACATGCCGCGCACACGGTATATTATAGGTGGTAGGTACCTAACCCATACGGTATTATATTAAATAAAATGGGAAAAGTAAAACGATTTTACACGTAACACGGGCTACGCCGAAATCCGCTAACCCATCACAATATAACTTATTATTGCAGCGGCCCAACCCCTGTTTAAAAAAAATGTATCGATATATAATTCGATAAGCACCGCATCAACCCCTTTCAGCCGATCCCTCACGGTCTCCTATCGTCGTCGTAATGATATCACCAGCGACGCATATTATACATATAAAATATATAATAAATAATATTATACGTACATTAATCGTATGTGTAACAATATTATACACAACGTCATGTGCGCGTATAAACGTCGGCCGAGCACGCATTAGTCGACCGACATCTGATATTTTAATGTTATACGCGCACAACTCTAAAAATATAATTGAATATACATATTATCATACACCATTGTATCGTTTCTCTTTTTTCGGACGGATATTTTTTTCCTCCCCGTGCGTTCTGGCACTCTAAAAAACGAATCGTAATTCGATTTATTCTACACCGCCGCGCCGATATTGTACACCAGCCAGCCAGCAGCCGCCTCTATAATACTATTTCGATAATGGTCGCCGTCGACCAGAAACGGCGAACAACGAAAGCGTAGGTATACACAATAATATTATGTAGGTAACAACGGCGCGCCGTGCGTATAAAATATGACGTACAATAATGCGCGAAACGACGACCGCTGACCGTATTTTACTATACAATATTATAATATTATATAACTACGTAGACGAAACATATATTATACACACGAGTTGGTGAATATTTAATCGTAGAAGTGTTATTGTGTAGGTAGGTATATAACGTCCCGATAGCACGTGTGAAATCACTATGAACATATCGCGAGCTAATAACATATCGTTAATACGTACACACACACACACACACACACACACACACAATAAAATATAATATGATATATTGTTTATCTCGGATTTGGAGTGTAAAAAATTTGCCTAGACGAAACTACCGACGAGTCTACAATATCCATGTCAGTGTATGTGTGTGTTGTTCGAGTTGGGTTCGTGGTTGGTACGTCGAAAAAACGCGGTACAACCGGTTTTGAAATATTTTTACAAAACCGATTTACAGTACACGTGTGCGAGCGTATATATACACAGTATATAATAAGCGTGTATATTGTGTAGTGCGTGAAAACGCGAAAAAATTCCCCGTTAAAAACAGCGCGCGCACGATCGGTCTTAAAAAATAGACGGCAAGGCTGCAGCTGCGACGTGCGAAACACGTATACATGAAAAATCGTAAAAGACAGTTGTTGAAAAATGAGAAACGCGCGCGGGGGCGACTGTGTACGAAACTGCCAATTAAAATATTACTAGTCTCGAATAAATACGGTGACAATACGGGCAGGGCAGTATAATAATATATTTTACATGCAATAATAATAATATTATATATTATAAGTTCGAACGATACTTGTATCACTATAAAAATATAATATAATACCATCATATCGTATTGTAATATAAGCGATGGCGATCGGTGTGTACAACATATAATATTTAAGGGCGACGAGTGCAGACGAAGGAACGATTTTATGGGCACATAAAAATTTAGAATCGTAAACAGTGTGCAGGAGACCTTTACATTTTGCCTGCTGTTGTACGTCGGACAAGAGCGCGCGAAAAACGAGTCAACGGTTATTATTATTATTATTACGTTATAGGGAGATATACTCCAGCGGGGAAGGTCGTCGTAAAAAAATTATATATATATATACATATACTAACAGAAACAATAATAAACCACAATTCACGTAATGCATTGCAGCGGCACTGCTGCATATTATACACAAGTATATGCCTACTGGCTATATATATATATATATATATATATATATATATAAATATATTATAGTCGGTCGTAATAACCGCGATGTGCAGGGGCAGTATATTATTTTAATATACTGTGTGTTGTACGCGAGTGTCCGGTTTTTTGCATGTCGCCCGCGGTTGAGATGAATATAATTCGCGGGATGGACAATGTGATGCCCGCGATGGAATCCAAAGATGCATATTATTATTATTGTTATTATTACACGGCGCGAGATTGATGATTATCGAGAAAATATCCTGCAACCGCGATTTCGTCCTTTATTACATCACCGATGTAGACGAATCGTTCGCCTCAGATTTCGCTAATCGCTCGGGAGAGGACATTAATAATATGTACAGTCCTATACCCTACATCGTTGTTAATATTTTGGCCGATTTCAGTATCGGCTGCCTCAGTGCCGGACCTTACTGAGATTATACTCCGTATGTGTGTGCTTAAAATTTATAGACATTAATTTGTTAGCTTATATATATATATAAATATTTCAATAACGATTCAGGTAAAAAGGTTTATGTTTAAAGTGTAACCACTGATGTGTCAAAGTTAATGCAAAAGAAGGAAATTACACCCGCACGTGTTGCAACCTTTACTCCCCAGCCATACATCACCATTCGTCAGTATATACATAAACAACGAAACAGTCACCAAACTACCTAAATTTGATACAGAAAAAATACTTGCCCATATGTCTAACCTCCGACCAACGTTTACAGACGTGGGTGAACCACAATATCCACTTAAAATAATGTCCTACTCTCAAAATAAAATTTGATAAACGACTTTATCTACTCAGATCCGTCATACTAAAAACACCCTTGCACCCTCAAGAATCTACTCAAAATAAAAATGTACATTTATAATCTCCTGCTTAAACTCATATTATGTATGTATGGTACCATTGCTTTGGTAACACGCATAACATATGTAGTCATTCAAATCAAAAATCCTCTGACTCATAGGCATAACAAATGATTCTGTTTTACACACTGATCTTCAAATTCCTATAAACGAAATTCAGAAGCCGCCATAAAAATCATACCAACATCCACGTTCAAAACCTATACTGCCGTCTCTATTCTGAAAATTTTCCAGAAAACCCAAGCGACAATGGCCACTAGATCTTAATATTATTTAATTAATTCAACTCATATCCCCTTAACTCATACCAAAGTGATTACTAAGCTTTACTCAATGGCTCTTTTCCCACGCCTACAAGCTCTGCTGTTATCTCATATCCCTAATTCTCCTATTGCACTACATAATTTATTTGGACTGTACAATTTTCTAAATGAAAATTTAAATACCTATATTATGAACTAAAATTTTGGACACGAGTGAGACAAGAGTCGTGTGCGTGTATGTTGCCAACATATGGGTGTACCAATAATAAAAATAGATAGTTGCAGCTGTATATAGGCGCCTACCGAATTCATCGAACCAAGTCCTAAAATGATGATTGGCGGGGCTATTAAAGTCCACTCCAGGCGGACGTTAACACTTTTAAGATCTGATCTGTATAGATGGCACACACCGCAGCTACTGTTGTTCTGCAGTTGACACACGCGGCAGCGATACGACGACGAGTGTTGTCTAAAACTGTGGCTTGTTGAATTTTCTTTTTCGTTTAACACAACGCTGCGATGATGATATTTTGGCGGACGATATTTGAAAACTTGGTACAGGCACGACGTTTGGCACGCGAGCGAACGTGGTGCTAGTGGTGAAGTGGTGATGAGGGAGGGGGAGGGGTCGTTTATATTTTATACGGCACAAGTGGACGACAATGAGATGAAAATTCGCTACGCGTCCGTCTCTAATATTGACGTAATGTATTTTTAACGAATCGTATACGCGACTGATGACTGACACGCTGTGTTAGCAGTGTATCCAAGGTGTACCGAATATAATATTACAATATAACGAGCAATGGTGTTGTATTATAATATACTATTGTGGAGGAGACGACGTCGAATGGCCTAATAACAATTATAATATTATATAATAACATACATCATACGTTATATACGACGACAATAAAAACGTAATATATTAAAGCGACACGGACGACATATATTATTGTGTTCGGGTGTACGACGAAAATATAAAACGCCAATTCACGAGCGACGTTACATAAATACTTATATAATATTATTACTATCAAATTATATTATAATATATTATACACTCATATAGAAGTATACAACAATAATACACGACATTACTACATTGTAATAGGCAATAGTAATATTTTGCCGGGTCGGGTGCGCAGAAGAATCGTGCACACACATTTTCGTTGTATGTTGTTTTTTCGAAAATATAATAACAATATGATATATTACAACGCTAACGACGACTGTGTATCTTTGTACTGGTGCAGCACAGGATCCCGGGGTGCAGCGACGCGATGCAGGATAGTGCGACGACGTGGCGCGGGGGGCGAACTCTGAGACAATCTATTGCATACCAATTTGTGCAGTAAGACATGTGTAAGACCCGCGTGGGTGTGTGTGTGTGCGCGCGCGCCATATAATAACCTACGCCCGGTCGGGGGCCCGAAATCGCTTGGGGACGAGCGAAGAAGCGGAACGTGCTCGAGTGGAAAAAAAACGCGCGGGTGCGCGCCCGGTCCCTGATACTTCACGAGGGGTCTCTCGTCGTCGTATATTATATAAAACGCCGACGTTACGCCAATATCTTCCGTACAGTAATAATAATAATAATGCAATATGTTATGTAAACTGCAACGCAGGGAACACGCGCACGCAAGAAGACGACGACTGCTGCTGCAGCGGCGGCGTACATCGCATTGTTATTTATATTTTGTCACACCCTTAAAGCCAAACGGATGCCACAACCACACGTTCGAGCGAGCGCGCCACATACTCGTTTTATATTGTTATTTTTATACGAAGTGGATATAGAAGACGACGTGCGAAAAGGGAAAAATATCGAAATAAAACGCATTAACGGCGACAATAATGACGTTATAATAACGATAAACTCATAATATTATATATAAATTATTTTATACTTTATAATAATATTATATAGACGACGGACAAAGGCCGATTTAATCTCCAACGGTCAAAATACTACAAGCTGCTATTAAAATATAATATTTTAAAAGTAATATTGTTATTTATCATATGATAATGTCATTGTTGTATATATATATAATAGCTGGAACCCGAAAGCAGATGAAACGTGATGGCGTCTATGAGATTTTTATACACGTGTTCTCCGTCGTGTTATGTGTTATATAATATTATAATATACTTACAATATTATACATTACAAAAAATACCAAGTTATTTTATTGACAGCGAATACTCGTTTCTTTGAAAAGTATTTATTACTTAGCAAAACGATATGTTTTTCTTTTTTTTTTAAAGTTTTTTCTCGTTAGAATGACAACAGATTATTAATTTTATGAGAATTTCCAACGAGTAGTTGATAGGTATAGTTAACATATATTATAGATCGGCTGCAAAGCGGAATGACACTTGATCACAGGAACTCCGCTAAATGTTAGGTTATGTTATGTCTTGTCGTTTCATAATGACTCTTATTAATTATGCATGGGAAATATTTTGAAAACCGTAAATTAATACTTTTCAAGATAACGAGTGTTTACAGTTAAAAAAGGATCACACTCTTTAAAAGAATTCGACGACGGTGGCGGCAGCGACGAAATACGTTTGAGTTTAATGAAAACCACCAGATAGGACGGACACATGGTTATAATAAACATATTATAATACATGTATACGTACAAAGTTTAAGTTTTATAATAATATATTATATCCGTCGGTGGCTGCCCCGTCTCGATTTGCATAATATACTGCCACAATTAGTCAAATCGACCTTAGGACGGACGAGGGGGGAAGCCGAAAAAACAGACAATAATTACTACGACCATCGGGTCGGACCAAGTCGTCGCCGCCGCTCATTATCTATTCATATACGACGACGAAGACGATATTATTTCCGATAAGCACGTTCACATTCTACCGACGTCTCGCATAAATCGGTCTCCGATAGAAATCGCGGTTAGGACGTTATTATTATTATTTCGGGTTTCTTTCCCTTCGTGCGTATATTATTCTCTTGCCATAGCCGGTCGGCGGTCGTCCAGACGTTGGTGCGAAGATAAGGGTTACGTATGAAGTATATAATATTATGTTAACTATAAAGAAGACACTTTATGATTTCGGTGGTTAATTATTACATTTCAACCGATCGGAAACGTGTTTGGTCTCTGTGCCATAGGAGGGAAAAAATAATATCATATGTACTCATCAGTAAAAAAAAAAAAATAGAAAGAGTGAGATAATATAACGTCCACCCAACCCCTCAAAATTCCAAACGGTAGTCGGGCGCGCGCGATCGGGCCACGAGAGATAGGTACAAATAAAAAGAAAACTTCTGTTACGCTCTTGTTCGATGGTATAATCGGATTGCTGTAAATATATGTGTATGTGATATAATAAACATATATGTGATGGCGACGATAATGAGTACACGACCACGATGGTGATGTTCGGTAAATACTGATAAGTGATCACTGATAACAAATAATATTCCATTATACTCTGTTTTGCCGTCGCATTTGTATAGCGTACACTATCTCGACCCACCTCAAAATCATCTGACATTCTGACGAAGTCCATTTACTGCTGCTTACTAGAGCGAACAATAAAATCATAATAATATCGAAAATACCCACTAATACCTAACAATAAAATATATGATGTAAAAAAATGTACTACCTATAATAATATTATATAAAATGTATAAAAACTAAGGCTTGCATTTGAATAAAAATTTCGTCTTACGTTATGAACAATCCAAACGTTATACAACTTTTGGGTTTATCGTTAAAATAATATTTAATGATGCGTTGAATGGTCCGGTTATGGAATATAATAAATTATTGGTAGGATAAAATAAATCACGTGAAATAAATATTTCTACGAAACCAAAATAAACGGATTTTAAAATATTTCGTTTTGCGTTTTGTTTTGTTATATTTAATTATTTTTGTTTACCGTATTCCATTTCAATTATGTTTACAAATTTCAATCGTTTTTTGTCATATATTAAGTTTGGAAGCCCTGAATTAAAAGCCGATCAGAGATTATTTGTATCACGGTATAGTGCAGTGTGCAGCAGCATATAATATAGTATAAGATAATATCAATATACATACTATGTACCCACATAAGGCAATAATATTGGCAGCGTCCGTCGCGCGATATGATACACACGTTAAAAACTGCAAGTATGGGCGTTGAAATCAAGTCGCCGAGATAATAATATTTTTTCGAATAAGAAGTCTCTGAACGGAAAAAAACTTGTAGGCAGCAGTTGTAGCTGACAAGGCACACGCGCACGTAACAGTGGCACACGAGTGATATATTATTACTACTATTAGAGTTTTATGTTTATTTTATACTTTTATCATATTAGTACTTATGTTTGAAATAATATATAAACTAAATGATTATTAAGTGCTTAACACTATTTACTGTAGAGAAGCGTCGCTTTGAAATATACTCTGATATATTGTGATTCGTGAATGACTAGCTGCGCTGCATCCAAGCATAAGCCCCGCAGATAAGTATGATGTTGTGTGTTTTAATGTATAATCTATACAAATAGAGGTTATCCTGTGATTTCATAATAAATAAATATATACAAATTGTTTGAACGATATAAAGGTTATAATATTTACTGATGATAAAATGGTTACCCCATAATAACCGTATACACCGACCTACTTATAGTCTATACATTTGTATTATAAAACAGTCATCTCACTAAACACGTAGGTACCGCTAAAATTTTATTATTTTTTTTTTTTTTTCAAAGCTCCGTCCGTTATTAAGTTGCCGTTTTGACCAAATGCTCGCCACACCACTGAAACACTCGCGCGCGGCGTTTGAAGACGCGACGACATAATATTATTAT
This sequence comes from Pentalonia nigronervosa, assembly GCA_014851325.1. NCBI lineage: Eukaryota > Metazoa > Arthropoda > Insecta > Hemiptera > Aphididae > Pentalonia > Pentalonia nigronervosa. The sequence goes on along the minus strand of JACXSJ010001024.1, from coordinate 6,523 downwards.
TAAAATGTGTCTCGACCGCTGACGATCGGTTTATTTTGGTTTACGTTTTATTCTGTAAAATCGTGCGATTGGCGTGCGTATCTTTGATTATACGGACTCCGCCGCCGCGGCCACCATCAAACCGAGACCGGACGCGACAAAGTCTCGGAAAAATCACGTTACCACAATTATATAGGTACACAGATAACCACAGCTGGTATATTATACAAGTTTACAGACGCACGGTTATTACTACGAACGTACATACTAGTGCGTACGTTACGCTACGTTATTATAATGGGCGTGTGTGTGGCACCTCCGACCGTACATTATTATACGTGTTGTCCATATAATATATTTTATATACGTGTGTATGGGTATCGTGGTGTGTTCAACAGCTCGGCGGCCCGTTTAAGACCGTCGGTGCTGGCCACCGGTAAGTCTTTCTCCATTGTTCTATCCGGTGTGTACGTACCACCGCAATAAACGCCGCTAACTCGGGCGTCATTGCGTCGCATTCTGTCCACTATTTCCGCGGCACCTTTCCGTCTTGCGGCGGCGTTGGTTCGTGTCGCGGTTGTTACCCGCAACCATCATCACGCTGCACGTTTTCAAGATCCATAAAAAAACATTCTATACGCTGGTCGCATGTCCCCGCGGCTGCACTTAAACGAGAGCGACCCGAACGGTAACCCTGCGCCTATTATATTTCGCTGAGAATATAATATCGGCTACTGCGGTGTCCCGCACTGCTTAGGTACCTACCCATTAAGTAATACATTAATATGTTTAGGTTACGTTGCACTCAAGTAACACACGTGCGCGTTTATCGCCAAAATTCGATAGGTTATAATAAGTGACCGGCAGGATCCAAGTCAAGTCCCGTTTGGCGATAAGGGGCAATAAGTTGCGACCGCGCACCTGTCCTCTCCACACGTATTATGGGTGTGTATTTATTATTATGAGAGGTAAACGCTATAACTCAAAAAAAAAATTAGGTTATAGTATTATTAAAGTGTTAACCGAAAAAAAATAATTCACTTGCATAACCCCTAAAACTTTTTTTCCCGACCACGCCAAAATTCCTCTTATCATAGCTCATCATAAATGTATGTATATAGCTATTATTATCAATTATAATTGAATGGGCACCTGCCTACTGCAGATTATACAGTATTGTGGTTTATCAATCAACCACATGTGGTTAGAATTTAGAACAATATTTGTTGCAGGCTTCATAATATTATATTATTGGTATTGTCAATTATTGACACATTTTTTTAATTAACAACATTTTGCTTTTGTAAAATTATAAACCCGAACGGTATTAAGTTATAAATTGTCAATATTTGTATACATCTACATGGCCACATAGGTAAACAAACCATAGATTATTAACAGGGAAAGGAAATGAAAAAAAATGTGTATAGGACTGAACATTTTTTATTTTAATAATCATTTATGGTCTATATACTAATGCATACTAACGAGAAACATTGCCATCACGCATCATCCAATAGTTTGATACATTTTTTTTTTTTTTTTTTTTTTTTGTTATTAATAATTATTAATTAATATGTGGGTGTCCTGTAATTTTATCAAGCTGAAGCGCTCTGGGCAAATGCTCCCTTTGCCACCCCTCTTAAAACACAGTACTGTTAATATCGTTGTGTAGTAGCCCGGGGTTGATCTAGGGTACCTATATATGTATAGGGCGGATTCTTTTAACAGTAAACATTCATTATCACGAAAATTATTAACTTTTTTTAACCGTTAAAAGAATCGTCTGATACATTCCGATCAGACCTTTTCGGTGTACTGCAACACACTAATATTGTCGTGCTCTCGTCAAAAACATCTTTCGGCCTGCTGCAAGGGAGAATAAAATATGTCATTTGACCAGAGAGGCATGCCCGCCATGGCAGCGCATAAAATGCGCCCGTAATAAACGGTTACACTGGTATACTCGCGAATTGAGTCATATCGTTATCATCGTCTATACGTTCCCGCTCGAAGAACTGTACTACACGCACGCGCACGCCGTTTTAGGCATAGGTAGGTGGTATATCATTAGCACCGTGTGTTTTCCCCCCCCCCCCCCCTCACCATTTCTCTGATGCTCGTCGTATTGCAACAGTTTAATTTACACGTTGTTTTATTGCCAGGTCGCGTACTGGTTTGTCCGGTCGCCGACTATTATAATTATAATAATATACTGCCGGCATGTTCGGCGCGTACCTATATTATATTATTATTATGCGCGCGGCAGCTAGCGCACACGCCGCCGCGGAAAACGTTAATATGCGCGCGTATGTTATTATTATCATGTACAGGCGAAGTGGTTGGCGGCGATGAGTGTTTTTGAAACTTTTCTACAAGCCCGCGATGATGGCGGGGCACGGCACGATTAAACCACGATGACGGTCTGCGGATGGCCCGCGAAGACCGCCACAATACAGACTACTGCTGCCGCCGTGCCACGTCGCGGTGCATAATACGATATCATGTTATTACAAGGCCCAGATGTGGGTTTGTGGAGAATTTGGATAATGTTGACACGAGTCACATAATAATGCCGACATTAGCCATGCATTTTTGCTGATTTGTAATCATTCGATTATTATCATGAAATATTGACACTATCTGGATGATGGTTAACGTTTAGCCGGTCAATAGTGGATAATGTTAAAAGTCGTGTATGGTGGTGATGGCCAAGTGTACATAAGATGTTCATATAAGGGAAACGCGATACAAGTAGATGTTAATATAAGTCTTCTGGTACTTTGTGCAATTTGAAATTTCATGGAAGCATGCCACGTAATAATAGCATTTTAATTCTATACTTCAGAAGTTACTCAATTTAACGTCACATCGTTAGCAACTCATTAAAAACTGTATATAGGTATTTTAAATAACATTTTACTCTTATTATGTAATAATATAACTTTTCAAATATTGTCAGTAAATTAAAATTATTTTATTTCGTGATCGATACATTCTCAAAGTTGTTAAAACGTATTATCCAACAGTGCTTGGCTAATGTCAGCATCATCCAAAATATAAACAATATGCGTCGTGGTTAATGTTAAAATTTGGTTAATGACACATCATCCAAATGTTTGCGTGCCCCCTAATATATATAAATATTATTGCCCGGAGTCGTATTATGATGATATAGTATTGAGAGTACGAATGTACAATGTCACAATAATATTATATTGTGCGGCGTGCGCGAGTCGTAACACAACAACGCACGGCCTCGTCAAAGGATGTGCTCGCGGCGTGTATACACCCGTGCAGTTGTTTGCATGGTGCACCAATTGTGCAGCAGCAGAATGACTGGAGGCGACGCGAATTCGAAATGCATTCCTGTGCACATTACATTGTACGCCGACGATACGCGCGCGCGGCACGGGACGAGCACAGCAGTCAGTCGTCACAGCGTGTTGTAAATAAATACGGTTTAGCATCCCATACACCATAACACGGGTATACAATATTATTATTGTTATTATTATTATTATTGTCGTGTAATGGTGGTATTATTGCAGTGTTACGTATGTATACATAAAATAATAATATTACGTATAGGTAGGTGGTATTTTTCTTTACGCTCGGTGACGACGACTCCGAATGGGGTTGCGCGCACTGCGAAACTTTGGAAGTCGGTTACAAAGTTTTCGAATAAACGACCGCGAGTACAACAAATATTTAAACGGCTGCAGAAGGCACCGGCTATATTATTATTATTATCGTCATTAGTATTATTAAATATTATCGCCGTGGGTACATCCAGGTCGTGCACGCGTATTAATTCTGCGAATTATCATGCAGATATCCGAAAATCCTTTGCATATTATAATATTATTATCTTTCATTTATCAAATTGCTTTATTCAATTATTAATGCACCTTTATTTTAATGGGATTATTATATATATATATATTTTTTGAACTGTATACTCAATTGATTTTGTGGAATATCTAGGCAGTAAATGAAATCAGTTTGGAAATTTACAAAGCAATAGGGTTAAACGTACACGAATCCCATTATATATATTGAGAATTTTTTGCCTCCCTGTGTCAATACTCAATTCCATATATTTTTGAAAAATTCTATTTGCAGTCGACGTAATTAGTAATTTTTATTTTTCATTGCGTCATTTAAAAAAAAAAAAAAAAAATGCTAACTAGTATTATACCGATGACGCGCAGACCGAAAAGGCGATCCGAACAACGCACAACTATCATAACTATCATGTCGTTATATTCCATATTTATCATTATTATTATTTTTATTAGCTACACGATTTACGTAAGAACGAGTCTACCACCGCCGTGACCGCCGCGCCATGTTATCGTCACATCTCCCGGACAGAAGTAAGCAATCCGTGTGCCGGTCGGGCCCGATTCAACTATAGCAGGTAGGAGAACTCGGTATTTTTTTTCCTTCATTGTTTCCCACGCGAGGGCAATAGTTTCCCGCGAACCGATTTTTCCGAACCGCAAAAATGTCCGATTTCGTACCTCACGTTAGACAACAGTATAACTGATGCCCAAGCCGATATACGTGGTATACGAACCAACGATTATGCTACACGCTTTGCGTGCAAGAGGTTAGGTAAGCATACTCGTGTAAGCGTATGCACACGAATCGAATTAAAAATACAAAATATCCATATGCGGTTTGAATCCCAAAAGTCTGTAGAGACTTCAGCTTGCACCATATTATATGGACACAGGCCAACCATGCTGATCCTCGAATTCGGAATTTTAAAACTTAAAGATTATATTTTCAAATATTTGAACTTTTTTGCCATTTAAGGAGGAATACACTGTGCCGGCGAACTAAACATCTTTTTTTTTTTCAAATGAGAACTACCTTTTTTTACAGTAATATTGTAATTTATTTTAACGGATCTTAATCGAAATGCTAACGAATATTTTTGAGTTCTTAACATTATATTATATATTAAGAGTATAATATAGTATACAGTTTTTATAGTAGGGTAGTATCTACCTACCTACTTATTATACTATGAATATTTTTACAAATTATAAAATTTTAATATATACATTTAAATATTTTTAGTATTTCTTAAGTATAACATCTTACAGTAATGAAGGATGGTTCTCATTCTAAAAAAGAAATTTGTTTCATCACAAATAATTTCAATAACAATTATTATATGACATATATATTATGGTCTTTGAGTGTCTTTAAAAATTTCCAAAATCCGAATATGAATCAATTCATTGTTAAAGTAAAAATAGAGTGAGCATGCTTGATGAATCACCTTGTATATAATATGTATAAATATTTGCACGCGTGCCTCATCCGAGACATGGCACGACGACAGTGTCGGGTTTCAATTGCATTAATGATTATTCGAGTAATTATATTGCCGTCAAAATTAAATGCGTACGTGTTCGCATTCTCATGTATGTACCGTGGTATACGGTAGTAGTCGTATTTATATATTTGAGATGTAGGCAGACCTGATGTAAGTATACTTTATATTATATACGTGCATATATACTACATATTGCAAGAATGAATGAAGCGTCCACCCCGTGTCCATATATATAGTCCATACAACATTTTATTTATGTTATATCATACGGTATATATATATATATATTACGTTATATAGAGTATTATAAAATATGTTAACGAATCACATTATAAAAACTACTCGCGTTTTAAAATAAAACATATTATTATGGCCGTTACACGCTGTATCGTCCCGGGACGATGTCGCCGTGCAGTCTTCGCTCAATTATAATAATATAGTATCATCGTTGCTGCAGTGTGTATGTGTATGTGTTTATATATATGTGTACACAGGTAGTTACACTCAATTTATTTTCCACGCGATAGAAATACGTTTCATGACTCGTAACGCCGCGTTGTCCAAAAGGCGATATTGTTATACGTTTTAAAAAATAAACCGACAAAATAATGGAACTCGAAGAAAAATAAAACTTTTGGCCAATCCTTGGAGACTCGGTCGTATTGTTGTTTAGCTGTTATGCTAAAATACATATTTTAAGTGGCGAAGTTTAAAAAAAAAATGAAATTAACAGGAAATGTTTTACTGCGGGGATCAAAGTTCATATTATCGTCGCGGTATTTATGGACATAGACGCACAGAGTTGTAAAAAACAGTTTTCCAGACGGTGTTCCTTTTAAATGTAAAACCTACAGTCCTACAGATAGGTCAGATATGGCTTCTTTTTTCTTTCTATATATTGTTTCCACGACTGCTAAAAAGAACTAGTCATTGCGGAATAACATACGCGCATATTTATATGTAGATACACGCGATAACATCTTCAGACCTATTGCATTTGTATAGGCGTAAGCTTCAGATCGATATAATATAATATCTAATGTCATCTAAAAAAAATGTCAATGTGATTACGCAATGAATTGAAAAATGTGGGAATTTATTTATTTTTTTGTCGTTTCGTTTAACTGTTTACGTATTATATATTTATAAATGTATATAATGTGTGTGTATATATATATATATATATATATA